>JAVYIG010002139.1:0-268680 GCA_035222895.1 Strongylocentrotus droebachiensis
GGGTTTGTGACCCTCCTGACTGTGGACTACATGCAATACACATAAACTCAATCAATGGATTGTAGAGGAGTAATGGTGGGTCCGGTGAGCTCAACTCTGGAGGTTAAGTTCGCAAAAATTAATAAATTTCCTTTTAATATGGGTGTATATGGTTCCAGGGATTAATTTGACGCAATGCCTCGTAGTGACACGCCCTATTAAGGGGCAACAGACGTGTCAGAAGGTGTAAAATGGGAAGCAGTTCCTGAATTGGCACGAGCTTTTACTTTTCGGATGACTTCCTCATTTTGTTTCATACCTCATTTCCTTTGCCGCCATGAGGTGCTAAAGTTTTAGCAGAGTTGGGGGCTTCCAGCCCATAGATGTGACTTTTCATGATTATATGTTATAAATTGTAATAAAGTTACTATCCACTTCAACACTTGACTCTTGTCGAGAATTTTATTTCTTTGTGTGGACTTTGTTCTTCTCTGGAACGCGATTTGGGCAGTGTGATAGGCGGCCACTCAGTTGCCGGGGCTGTTTCATATATAAAGAATGTGTGAAGACAAGCGACTGCATTATAAGCTCAGCATGATAAGTAACATTGATTCCTTTTATGAGGAAATTTAAATTTTTGTTCCTCCCAACCATGAGTTGTACATATTCTTTGATTCGGGGAGAGGTTGGTGAAGAGGGATAGGTGCCCCATATTTTGTATTGTAACTACATATTGTTTTCTACATAAGGAGACAAGGATAATATAGTAATATATCACCTATATCAACACGATGAGCAAGACGGCGAATGAGGCGATAGAATGAGTTTAGAGAGGGTGGGGAAGGAGGATCGAGAGAATAGAAGGGGACGAGGTGAGAAGGAGACTGAGTGTGGAAAACAGAATTGGAGGGGTAAAGGAGGGCGGGAGCAGGAGGTAGAAGAGAGAGGTATATAGAGTAGAATAGGGAAGAAGGGAGAAGATGGATTGAGTGAGGAAAAAGAGGATGAAATGGGGAAGAAAATGGAGGAAGGGCTAAAAATGAGTGGGACAATAATAATGATATATGCCCGATATATGATGTTAGGCTGAAAGAGGAGGAAGGCCAAGAAATGGGAGGTGATATAATATACAATGAGGAGACTCCGTGAAAGCAGGGGGAGAAAGAGGAATTAATGGGGGGGGGGGGGGTTAAAGGGGAACAGAAAGTAGAGGAAACAGAGAGGAATGGTGGAGCTGAGAGAGCGAGGTGAGAGAGGGGCAGTGGCGGATCCGGGGAGGGGGGGGGGGCCGTCCCTTCAAAAATAAAACGTGTAAAAACACGTCGATTTAACCTTTTGGGGGAGATGCCCCGACCCCCCCCCCCCCCCTTGAGCACCAAGGGGGGGGGGGGGATTAAGAGGAATGTGGTCACTACCCACTAAGGGGAGGATAAAGGGGGTAAGTAGAGGACAAAGAGAGGAACGGTGGAGCTGATAGAGCGAGGTAAGAGAGGGGCAGTGGCGGATCCGGGGAGGGGGGGGGGGGGCCGTCCCTTCAAAAATAAAACGTGTAAAAACACGTCGATTTAACCTTTTGGGGGAGATGCCCCGACCCCCCCCCCCCCTTGAGCACCAAGAGGGGGGGGGGGATTAAGAGGAATGTGGTCACTACCCACTAAGGGGAGGATAAAGGGGGAAAGTAGAGGAAAAAGAGAGGAACGGTGGAGCTGAGAGAGCGAGGTAAGAGAGGGGCAGTGGCTGATCTGGGTGGGGGGGGGGGGGGGGCCCTTCGAAAATAAAAATGTAAAAACACGTTAATTTTACCTTTTTGGGAAGATGCCGCACCCCCCCACCCCCCCCCCCCCCCTCCCCCCTGGCGCTCAAGGGGGGGGGGGGCAAAATTTAGAGGGCCCCCCCAAAAAAAAAAAAAATTTGCTCACTACCCCACTAAGGGGAGGTTAAAGGGGGAACAAAAAGTAGAGGAAAGCGAGAGGAACGGTGGAGCTGAGAAAGCGAGGTAAGAGAGGGGCAGTGGCTGATCTGGGTGGGGGGGGGGGGGGCCCCCTTCGAAAATAAAAATGTAAAACACGTTAATTTTACCTTTTTGGGAAGATGCCGCACCCCCCACCCCCCCCTCCCCCCTGGCGCTCAAGGGGGGGGGGGGCAAAATTTAGAGGCCCCCCCCCAAAAAAAAAAAATGTGCTCACTACCCCACTAAGGGGAGGTTAAAGGGGGAACAAAAAGTAGAGTAAAGCGAGAGGAACGGTGGAGCTGAGAGAGCGAGGTAAGAGAGGGGCAGTGGCGGGTCTGGGTGGGGGGGGGGGGGCCCCTTCGAAAATAAAAATGTAAAACACGTTAATTTTACCCCACCCCCCCCCCCACGCCCCCCCCCCCCTGCCGCTCAAGGGGGGGGGGCAAAGTTTAGAGGGCCCTCCCCCCCAAAAAAATGTGCTCACTACCCCACTAAGGGGAGGTTAAAGGGGGAACAAAAAGTAGAGGAAACAGAGAGGAACAGTGGAGCTGAGAGAGCGATGTAAGAGAGGGGCAGTGGCGGATCGGGGGGAGGGGGCCGTCCCCCCCCCCCCCCCCCTTCAAAAATAAAACGTGTAAAAACACGTTAATTTTACCTTTTTGGGGAGATTCCCCCCCCCCCTGGCGCTCAAGAGGGAGGGGGGGGGATGCAAATTTTAGAGGGCTTCCCCCCCCCCCAAAAAAAGTGCTCACTACTACCCGCCACCCCCCCCCCCCTCCCCACCCCCCACTGAGCGCATTTTCGGCTGGCGCGATTTTCAAATTTCCGGGAGCAAAAAGAAAAAAAATTGGGCCCCCACCCCTAAGAAATCCTGGATCCGCGCCTTGAGAGGGGAAGCAGGGAGAAAGGTGGATCGAGAGAGGGACCAACATTAATAAGACGCGGAGAAAAGGGAGCGGAGGTGGGGAGAAGGCGAAAGGGGGCATTTTTTTGGATTTAAGAGGGCGTCCGGCCGGGTAAGGGAATAAGGGCGTATACTCCGTGGAGCGTTTAGGAAATGAGGGGAAATAAGAAGAGCTAGCGCAGGATAGTGAAGGGAAAGAGAGAGGGAGAAAGAGCGCGTGCGGGGTGGAGGGAAGGAAGATTGAGGAGGGGGGGGCGGGTGGCGGAATAAGCAGGCCGACTGGAGAATGAGTTGATGAAGGTTTGGGAAAAGGGAGTGAAGGAACTAGGGGAAAGGATTGGATAAACTGGGATTAACGGATAAGAGCGAATTAAAGGTAGAAGACGAAAGTTGGAGGAGAATGAGGAAGGAGAGAATGAAAGGGGAGAGAAGAAAGAAGGAGAGAGTGGTGAACAGAGAGCTAGAGAAGGGAAGCGGTAAGGCAAGGGGAGAAGGGGAGGGATGAGCAAGCAAACCGGCGGAAGAACGAGTTTAGAGAGGATGGGGGAAGGATGATTGGGTTTACGGCGAAGAGAGGGAAATGGCAAAAGGGGTGCATGGGGGGTGGGGGGGGGGGGCAGGGGAAAATCAAAGGAGAATGGGGATTAGGGAGCGAGAGAATAGAAGGGGACGAGGAAAGAAGGAGAGACACTATAATACTCAGGTGATAAAGAGGAACAGTGCGTTACTGTGGCTACCGTAATCTGGATAACATTTAAGTAAGAGGTAATAGTCTACTCACAAGACGATTTTATGTTAATCGAGGGTCTATAAATAGGGGTAATATCAATGTATAGCTCTTTTAAAATGTTATACAATCGGCCCTATGAACAAATGAAACTCCTAACTTCACTACAACCTTTGTTTTGGTGATTAATTGGTACTCTTTACCGCTAGGTTTTTTTAAAGCTATGATCTTGCTTACTTCGTTGTTTATGCATGCATGAAGGATTGCCCCTACCCCCCTAAAAATATTTAAAAAAGTGAATTAAAAAAAGTTATGTCAGTGCCAACAAAATCTAAATCAATAAGTGAACATTATCAACATGAACAACTTACACAGAGGAGCATGCACGCGTTTTATTTTATATCATTTATATTTTCATTGCCCATGCGATTAAAAATAGGTAAAGTCTGGAGTAAAGAAAACTCATCAGACCAGTGTACTATCAGGGCGCACAAATTACTCAATCCTACAGTTCACTACTGTTCTATAAATCTAACCTAGGTGACAATAGTTCCAGTTCATTACCAGAGCAACTTTGTCACCTGGGTTTCAGATTACCTATTCTGCTCTGATATTACTGAGCAACTTTGGGTAATCTGCTTCGATACTTTACTGTAACTGTATTGGTATCGGGTGATTGATATTACATGTTTGTGATTCATGGTCTATGTACCTTTTTGGGGGGCTGCTGTTTTTGTTTACAATGTTTTACGTTTAAACACTAATAACTTTAGAGACAACTTTCTTCACCATCTCATCACAGGTCAGGTTGGTGATGACATACCCTCAATGACAGAGGAGGAAATCAAGCGGGTTGCTGAAGAGGTCAAACGCTATTACACAATGTATCTATGTCAAATTCAGGCTAATCCACTGAACAGCGAGCTTCAACTTCAATTTGACCGGATCTTCACCAATCTAACGTTGATGGAAGAAGACAAAGGTACAACGCGCAAGATACCGCTTCTCTACGACGACCTCCTTAGGACGGAAATCAACAAAATGTATGCCAAACGCTTGTTGGTGGAAGGTGAAGGTGGTGCGGGGAAGACCACTTTCTGCGCCAAGATCGCTTGGGACTGGATCCACGGAAAAGGTTACCAAGATTTCAAACTAGTTCTTGTCATTCTTTTTCGCGAAGCAAAGGAAAAGACTGTTGGAGAGATAGTGAAGACTTATCTTTCTGACAACAATCCGGTCACAGCCAAGCAGCTAGATAAGCACATCCTCTCACATTCTGATGATGTCTTTCTTGTCATGGACGGCCTAGATGAGTCTACTGTTGATCTTAACAGCATTCAGCAAATCGCCCTGATTATTCTTGATAAGCTGTTCAAGTCGGGGACAGTACTTATTACATCGCGACAATGGAGATCAGATGAGATTAGGAAGAATGTCGATCTGAGAAAGGGGTTTGCTTTCATTGCTGTGGAAGGTTTTTCTGCTGAAAACCTCTCTTCCTATATCACCAAGTTCTTTCATCCAGACACAGCTTCATCTGAAGATCTAAACCTATTCATATCAAACAACGATGTGATCAGAGAGAACATGGCCCCCTACCCCATATACACAGCTATGCTGTGCATCATGTGGAAAGAATTTGATGGAGAGCGCCAAGAGGCAATGTCCAAGCTGCAAACATTCTCCCAGCTATTTGATGAGATGGTCCACTTTTTGGTTGATCATTACCTATCGAAGCACATTCCATCTTCAGGTATCGGTGAAGGCGAATTGAGGGAGAATCGTTCAGATATTCGTCGTCACCTACTCCAGATTGGCCACATTGCCTTCCAGGGCCTTCTGGAGAGACGGTTGGTATTCACAGAAGAAGAGTTTCAAAGCTGTCCAGAGTCTATAAATGTAGGTTGTAAAGTTGGTGTACTCACCAGAGAAAAGAAAGTTCTTCAGAGGAGAGACAGAAAAACTAATCCGAATTCAGCGATTCAATCGGTGCAGTTCCCTCATAAGCTCTTCCAGGAATATCTATCAGGAATGTATCTTGCATCTCTTTACAACTCAAACCGTAATGAGTATGACAAGTTGGTGGCGAAAATCATAACGGAAGCAAGAGAATACCGCTACCTAGTGTACTTCACCTCGGCCCAGCAGAAGGAGATCGGCTTGGATATCGTATCTCGTCTCACAGCATGGAAAAGACAGCGTCCACATTATGGCAGTAGTGATGTTGAATTCATCATAGATGTAGCATACGAGAGCCAAGACGAAACAGTGGCCAAAACAGTGGCGGGTCATCTCTTCTCCTCCTCTAAGTCCAGCAAGACACTGAAGATCACCAAAGAGATGCAGGCACACACAGTATCGGGACATATTTTCATCATGAATCATCTTGAAGTGGTAAGGAAAGTAATGTCGAATTGTAGCAACGTATACAAATCATCTTTGTATGATCTCTTTGACTGAGTCATAAAGTTTCTATTTGATTTAAATTTCACTTAGGATGACGTCGTTTGGTTTGAGCACATGCCTGTTCACATATACTGTGTATATTAACGAATGATGCTTTGAACCCCGACATGCGCTATTAAGTCAACACATTCTGTATAAAGCTTCTCTTCACCCTAATGTTGAGAAGAAAATTGATAGAATACATGTTATTCATTCACGGAGTATGTTTAAACAACTTCTATGGATCTAGTACGGGTTCAACTCTGAAAAAAAATTATTATTATTATTTACAATAGTTAATACGTATTAGGACTTTAATCTGTTAAAGAGAATACAAAGTTTTGGTATATGGTCATGAATTTGGTTCAAATGAACATATTGGAAGTATTATGCGGTCATACAATACTCAGTGATCGTTGTCGCGGTTGAAATCGAGTCTAAAGTTATGATATTGTAAATAATAAACTCTTTTATAGCTCCCTCTCAAGGTCAAGTTGTTAATAGAGCTAAAAAAACAATGTTTTTTGACTAAAATCGACCAATTAATTATTCCCGTTTGGAAATTATATATCACATCTTCATATTCTGAGACTCTCATGGTCGCAGCTACCATTGTGTGGCCATAGGCGCTATTTGAAATTTATCAAAATTTACCGAGAGCACCGGTAAACTTTTATATTCAATTTTTCTCGAAAGCAGAAGTGTTTTAGGAGCTGAATTTTCGATAAATCTACAGGGGCATCCAAATATATAAAAATTCACCCAATTTTCAAAATTTCCCAAAACTTTGTATTACCTTTAATAGGAGTTGTGATTTATTGCAGCACACCCCGTCTTACACGTTCGTATTTGCAATGAAACCTTGTTCAATAATATAACACTTTTAATACCACGAATCCCAATAGGATGTGTACGTGCATATTGGGAAAACCAGTATGATAATGACAAATACGGAAAATTGCAAAAACATATTAAATATCAGTATCAATTAAGTTAATTATTTAGGATAATGCAGTATAATTTTCATGCGTTTATGTTTCTAGCCTTAAAATATTATTTTTGTACATGTACTTTGTAGGGTCACCTGTATGTTGAAAAGTCATGTGGACGGACGGCTTCAGAGGACCTGGCTGAATTCGTGTGCTCATCACGATCACTGAGATCTGTGACGATCGATAGTAGTATGCATGATATCTTCTACTCGGTGCTTGCGAATAAAGCAATCGATTCTAAGGTCAGTATACATCTGTGTATTATCCACGCTGTGGATTATTTGGTATATTTTTCTTTTAAAAGAAATGGATGCCATCCCAATAAACAGAACACTAAAATGTAACCTCTTTTGGGAGTGTATTTTAAGTGATTTTAAAGTATGGTGCCTTTTGAACTAGATTTAAACGTTATCGACACGTGCCTTCATTTAAACAAAAAAAGGTACTCCTGCTCACGTTTTCATCTAACCTAAAAAACACCAATTTATCACGCGACTGGAGTAACGTGATTCCACTTACCTCTGTAAATCAATTGTTTATGACCAAATAACCACTTGACCAAGCAACGAGTTTTTTGTCCGTTAACCGATGGTGGTGATAAATAAGTAATTATTTGGTCTTTTAAGCACCTTTAACGATTGGTTTCACAGGTTATCCAAGGTTGATGGTAATAATCACGTTACTTACACCGGCCAATCGTCTTTTTGTTCTGTCCGTGAATCTCTGGTTATATTAAATTAGTAATTCTGAGGTGTCTTAATACACACCTCTTTAAATGGTTTCAAAGTTACCATAACTTTCTTGGTTATGATCACGTGGCTCAAGCTGATTACTAAATCTAAGCTGTGAATCCGTGATATTTAGCTGTGAAAAATTAGTAATTATTAGGTGTCTTAAAACAACTTTTTAAATGGTTTCAAAGTTGCCAGCAGTTCCGCGGTGATGATCACGTGGCTAAAACTGATTACTAATCTAAGCTGTGAATCCGTGATTTTAAGGTTTGAAAAATTAGTCATTATTAGGTGTCTTAAAACACCTATTTAAATGGTAGTCAAAGTTGCCAGCAGTTCCTGGGGTGATGATCACGTGACTCAAACGGATTATTAATATAAGCTGGGCATTCCGTGATTTCCAGGTGTGAAAAATTAGTTATTCTTGGGTGTCTTGATGGTTTCACAGTTACCATTTAAGTTCCGTGGTGATAATCCCGTGACTGTTGGCACATTTCTATTTTCACCAGTTGATAACTGACTGTTGGCATATTTTTATTGCACCAGTTGATAACTGGTCTGTGTGCATATTTCCCGTTGCGCCAGTTGATGACTGACTGTTGGCATTTTTCCAGTTGAACCAGCTGACACGAATTAATTTGCATATTGAATATGGGGTGCGTGCAGATCTATGTTTTTTAACAATTTATCTGAATTTACAGCATATTTCTTAATTACTAATGATTTAGTTATATGCAATCAATTTCGAAAATACTACAAATAAAAATTACCAGTTATTAGGACATTTCACTACTTCGTATAAATTACATTTCATTGAACATGAACAAGGGAAACATTAACTACACTGTCGCTCATAAAGGTGGAATATTTTAGTTTTACCCCAATGTATGGAATTATTTTAAAAATTATTTAAAAATAATAGATCTAGAAAATAGTATACATTCTCAGATTGTATTGAATAATAATTTGCAAAAGTTTGTTTTTCGCGACTGCTAAAGCATGTGTATGCTACTATGCTTATTAAATAGGGGACCTACGCCCTCAAGTCATAAATGACAGTAATGCGGATTAATGCCCCACAAAAGGGCACTAATATAGCACATCGACACGGTTTTGATCCTGGGGCCTCAAAGTTACGAGGCCATTGTTTAGTCACTGAACCATGACTGTACGCAGTAGGGGCTATGGTAGGGGGCGGTTTCCAAAAATAAAAATAAAAACACAGAAAATGCAATACATTTTCAATAATTTATTGCATTTTACCCTGGTCCCCAACATAAAAAAATCCGCTGGACGGCCATGCATTATGGCTTGAGGCATGGGCACACAGAAGATTTTTTAATGTTGGGAACCGGGGAAAAATGCAATAAATTATTGAAAATTTATTGCATTTTCTTTGTTTTGTTTTATTAATGGGAACTGCCCCCTACCCTAGCCCCCGCTGCGTACAGTCATGGTTCAGTGACAAAGCAATGGCCTCGTAACTGTGAGGCCCCAGGATCAAAACCGTGTCGATGTGCTATATTAGTGCCCTTTTGTGGGGCATTAATCCTCATTACTGTCATTTATGACTTAAGGGCGTAGGTTCCCTAGTTGATAAGCATAGTAGCATACACATGCTTTAGCAGTCACGCAAAAAAAAAGAACATTGTCAAATAATTATTCAATAAAATCTGAGAATGTATACTATTATCTAGATCTATTATTTTTTTTAAAAAATTGAAATAATTCCATAAATTGGGATAAAAAAAAAATATTCCACCTTTATGAGCGACAGTGTATGAACTAAAATACTTTCAATAAAATACAAGTATATGAAAAAATTTCGATTAATTAAATTATGTAAGTCTACTTATTACCAATGCCTTTACATTGGAAATACAGACGTACCAGTGTTGAATTGTTTTTTCCGTTCAACTAGTTGAAAGTTTTACCAAATGGTTCTAATGGCTCAGCTAGACCAGTTGAATTCGAACTGGCCTGGATCAACTGGATCATTTAGCCCATTTCAATTTCCAGGGTTACCAGTTGGCATTAACTGGTTCATCAACTGGACCAGTTGCAACTAGCTTTCTCTTCTGGGATGTTTGCACCCAACCCCCCCCCCCCTCCCCACCCCCTCTAATTCAAAACTACTTCCGGCGCGCATGGACGTAATTATGGAAGATCCAAAACACGATGTTCAGAAACGGGATGAGAACGTCATTATTTTGGTTCATTTATTGTGTAACATTTACGTAATTAGTGGGTTGAACGCGGGTTACAGGAACATATTTCCTCTTCGACGTAAATTTCACGTGAATGAAGAACATGATTCATCTCAAGTCAGCCTCGTAATATTCACGTGAATTTCACGCAGATATTTTGACTAAAACTATCACTAACGCTTCACGTGTTTCTGTGACGCGATAATTTCGATTATGAAGATGTAATTTCATAACCAAAAAAACACGGGAGTATTAGGTTTACAAACCATGGTCTCCAAGGTAGGGATAATCACGTTATTATAATGGTGATATTGCAGTGACAATTGCGTGATTTAGTGTACGTGTGTTTTAAGTGACCTAGTGCAATGAACGTATTAACACATTTACGTAAATGTCAGGTGTTTGAAGAACGTAACTCTCCTCAAGTCGATACCTTAATATTGACGTGATTTTCACGTGATTTTGTTTATTGGGATATTGAGTCAGGATAATAGTTTTCCCGATGTCATAATATTAAATTAAATAAGGAGAATACTGGGGGAAAGAGGTCTGTTTTTACAAAAACAAATTTCAATTTCAACGACTCGAATTTTTCTTAAAGGTATAGACCGGTTTTGGAAACGCCCCCTCTCAAAAAATGAAATGGAAGCTCTTATTACCAATCATGTGAAAGAATATGTTTTGGCTAATACGTGATGAAACAAATTTTGCCGGGGAACCGCCTACTAATTAATATATTAGGTAAATTATTATGTCTATCCGGACTGGATAGATATCGCGTAGTCCCATATACATCTTTTTGTGTATAGTGCTTGTAATTTTACCATGACTGGGCCAAATTTCTTATCATTTTGATTATTCCAGAACCTTGCAGTACACACCAATTTGTATATGCTAGATGATCAACCTTTTCTGATCGATTCCGCTACTTTTTTTTTCACAATGCAATAGCATGACCAGAACTGGTCTATACCTTTAAGCAGGCGCGTACGCAGGGGGGTGTTTTGGGGGTTGAACCCCCCCCTTTAAATTTGTAATGTGTGTGTTGTGGAGGAACCCCCCTTAAGTTTTAGTTTTGTAATTTAAAAAAAATAATAATAACAATAATAATAATTGTGGTATTGGGTGACCCAAAAAAGGTGACCTTACCCCTCCCCCCCCCCCCAACCGAAACGAAATATCGATAGGCCATTTTTTTTCAATTTTTTGGGGACCAAAAAAAATAAAAAAATATGTCCTCTTAACCAATAGAGGGAAAGGACATTTATTATAAAAGAAAAGGGGTTCTTGTCCCATGTAAAAAGCCCCCCCCCCCCAGCCCCCCCCCCCCCCCCCCACATCCAACGGAATTCCTATCTCTGGCATAGTGGGCAAAAGTGAGGAAAAACCGGTAAATCATGTAATTTCAGCAATATTTGTAAATCACTGGTATCGAATTAGAAACAAACCACGTATGATTTTTATTTGGGGGGTTAACTGCCCCCCCCCCCCCTCCTCCATCAGTACGCCAGTTAGCCAGTGTGTGCTTACCAAATCTAAAAATATCCCCTGCTCTCTTACAGTCCTGGCTCATCCTCCACATTATTACAATGTCGATGTAAAGTAACACATTAATGATGTTTAATGTACGATAACACAACAGGGTTTTCATGCTCTTCCCGTAAATTTCACATCTCTATGTTCAAAGGCGACCGCTTCACTCATCTTTACCCACTTCTTCCACATAACAGTCAACCGGTCATAATGATCTAGTTCTCTAGAGGTTTTCAATTACTTTTCAGATATCTGATTTTTTTAAGGAGTCTATTGATCCTCTACAACTTCGTATCTTGATGGTCTACAACTTCGTAGTTCTGTGTTATCACATTTAATCTAATTGTAATTTACTTTTACATGTAAGTTGTAGGCATACTTACAATTAGGCCTCTTATTTTCAATTATATTTGAAGTGACCTGTAATAGAATAGTAAGATGGCATTCTGAGGCTTCTGTGAAAACTTGAAAGTATTCTTTTTGTTTCTTATATTGTGATTGTGTCTAAATCTGAGAAGAGCATTGCTCGCTCAATGATATACTGTCTTCTGTTCCAGTGATGTTACAATAATCACAATTTTGTTTTGTTCCACATAAACCTAAGTTTGCCTATTGTTGGTTCAGTTGAAGAATACTCATTCTTAATCTATGTAATATTACCAATAAATCACTGTATCTGTTAATCTTCATTGGTAAACTTGAATAATTCTCAAATCGTTTTAGAGGTGATCGGTTCGTTTCCATCTTTCTTCCCGAATTTCACGTACTTTCTTATTATTGATTTAAGTTCTTGCACATTAAGAACATTATTAATTTCTACGTCTTTCTTTTTAAATACTCTCTTTGCAAAGCAATCCTCTTCGTTATTACCTGCTAGTCCACAGTGAGATGCCTTATAGCGTTATGGCTATACCTCTATATTGAAGATGTGTTATATTTATCAGTATTTCAAAATACAAACTACAAATTTTCGTTTTTCTGAGACTCTATTCCATTAATTGCACTCAGATAATCTGAAAGAATAACAAAACCAACAAACTATTCATGTTTCAATCCAATCTGAGGCCATAGTAATGGGTTGTCATTCTTGCTGATTATAATATGTAATTCAGTGGATATAGTGGGTCGTTTGTAATACCATGGTGGAAATGGTATTGGTTTTTTAACTTCAACCTCACCCGATTCTTGAACCATTTTCTCATGTAGTATTCTAAAACCAAATGGCTTATTACTTTTCTTTATTTTAAGATATTCATAATGCCAACAGTTGATTGTACATTTTGGATTGGGTGTTGGGTGGGGAGTTGATTGCACTTTAAGCCAACAAAATAAGTCATTTTTGCCATTTTTGCGAATCTGCAGATATAAAAAAAGTTGTGAAAATAACTAAGTCCGCCTAATTAATATGCGCATATGTAATCAAATCAAAACCGAACATGATACATCAGTGAAACCTATGTATATCAGACAGGTATGGACATATATTTCATTTGTAATAAAATAAAATCATGAATATTCATCAAATATGCAAATTAGGTCATTTCAGCTAATTATATATTCGCGCACTCATTATGCAAATTAGGAAAGTCAAACTGTTCACTTTTGGGGCATTTTAAAAATCATATATTCATAGATCATATTTACACCAAATATTTACCTTAAATTCCTAATATTTTTGCAATGCCAATACAATATGGCGATGGAAATTACTTGGATCACCGTCACAGCTATTTCCTCATGTGTTTCACAAATAATTCAGAAAAACCGATCATATGATAAGCATGTGTAGACTTTCAGCTACATCAGAGTATATTTGCCTTTTTCAAAAATGTCAGATTTGAGGATTTATGACGATTTTCCGAGATACCATTCAACAGGCCATAACATTCCACAGGGACTAAATTTCAGAGTGGCTAAACTTAGTGATCCCAGTACAGTTGTGGCTACCTTGAGTGTAAATAACAAATTAACTTAATGAGTGAAACACATGAGGATATTGCATTTTTGTGGGGGAGTTTTATACATTGAGGTGCATTTTTTTCACCACGCAGAATATCAGCGCGAGTCAATGGGCGATCAGCGGGCCATGTCACACATGGCTGAAAAGACAATATTCTAATTCGATAATTAACATATTTTCCACATGCCTATAACAATGAAACTACACAGAATTGTATTTAAAGGTATGCTTGAAATATATGTGAAATAAAAATTCAAAAATATTGTTTAGTTTTTGTTTAATACATTTACAAAAATTGCTATTTCTACAAACTGACTGCTGTTGTGTGTGTGTGTTCGCGGGGCAGGCTGTTTGCATAGGCAGTGTGATCACCCTACTAATATGTCACAGACTCTTTATTCGTTGGATGAGTAAAAAACCAACAACCTCAGTCTCTTCGAAGCTGTACTCGTCTTAGGAGCTATCTTACTCTTTGTATATCATGCGCGTAAATATTTCGCTGTTGAATATTCGTACGCGTTCGTGATTCGATTTGATTTGATTTGATTTATTAGTTTATGCATCTTTTTTCTTTTTTTTCATTATACATTTTCATGAACATAATATATGGTTTGATACAACATTTTAAGTGTATATAATTGTATACAGATAATAAACGAAATTAAACAAATATATTGAATGCATGATTAGATGCAGGAGGGCTACAGAAAAAAGCAAAGTAGCTTGACGTGCCCGCAGCCCTCAACTTGGAAACAACAATAAAAATAAAAAATAAAAAAGAATGACTTGCAGAGAAGAAAGCGAAAGGGGAGAGATCGAAGGAGCGTTGGTAATAATACAATAAATCAAAGTCAAACGAATATTCAAGCTCCGCAATTTGGACGATTTGGACGTGAAATTTTGCATTTTTGATTGACATTTGGACTACAATTTTTGAGCTTTTGAGCTTTTGATGTTTTCCATGTTTCCTGCTTGGTTATATGTTCCTTTGTCGATTGGATTGTGTTTGGTGGTGATATGACTCCTGATTTGGTGAGACATAATAACTTCCGGTATACTATATGCAATGAACCATACTACAGTATAGTCCCGTATATAACTATCTATGAAGGCCTGTCTACAACACAATATGACACCCAGTGTTGCTACGAATAAATGCAAAGGAAATCCAGGTACTAACTCTTTCGTATTCAAGCTTCCGAAAGGAATAACAATTTCTAGCATTGGTTTTACTATCAACCTTATTTGCCGTTCAGGTTTGCCAGGCAGTGATACTGAGATTGGTAATGAAATTATTGAGAACAATCTCGCGAAAGTGTACCTTAACCTGAACCATACAATATGCCGCCATCTTATTCTGATACACAATGAGGGTGAACATGATGTCAATTATGTAACTAACGGGAACACTGACTCTATAAAGAACATCGCTCGTAGTAGTTGTTTGATATGTAAAAAAGAACTGATCAATTGCAATACCAAGAACATTCTGTGCGATAATTGCAAAGATTTACCAAATAAAGTAAAATCACTGGAAGAATCTGTCCGTGACATCGTCATTAGGTTAAACGACCAACACTTTGACCACGTATCTATAGACGAGAACTTAATAGGATCTATTGCCGAGAGTCCTAACAAAGGGAATAATGGATGTGTCTCCCATGAAGTCAACGACGAGACAATTCATACAGTCGCAGACCTAGTGTCCCAAGAACAAGTCATTAGTCCCTCTCTACAAGAGCAGCTCGATGAGTACAAAACCAAACAAAAGCAAATGCACGCTCTGACAAAATCCAATCAAACCAACGTGAATGATAATGCTCATATTAACAATGATAAACCGATGAAAGCAGATGTGTTGATAATTGGGGACTCCATGACAAAGCAAATCAGACCATCTAAACTCTCTCGAAGTAAGAAAATAATCTGTAAAACGCTGAATGGAGCGAAAATAGAAGACGCCTACAACGATGCGTGTAAACTCGCATACGAGCACGAAGTCAGCGAAGTCGTCGTGCATCTCGGTACAAATAATATGAAATGTGATGAGTCTGATGAAATAATTTCAAAGACAATCTCACTTCTCGAACAACTCCAACAAATTCCTAGCGTAAAAACAATCGCTACATCAACTGTCATTCACAGACAGAATGAGACGACCCGTGAGTACAACAAAGTTGCTGAGGTAAATGATGCCATTAAACTTTCAGCCAATCAGAGAAGTTGGCCCGTAGTCGATAATGACAATATCGACCTTGTCCTCGATCTCAACGCAGATGGGGTACATCTCAATCGGAAAGGGACTATCACTTTCGCGGAAAACATCATACGATTTATGCGGCACACATCTAAACGAGCACCGACAACTTCAATGTACGATCCTCTACAATCCTATGATGCTGCTTTTCCACCCTTGAGTCCTAACGGATACCCATAACGTATCATGGCAGAATAATCTACGTCATATCCAAGAGGTTACTCGTCGTTGGCGGCCCAGCAAGACCAGCCGGCATCTTCTCCGTGACACCGTTACTCGAGGTCTCGCCGCAAAGCAGTAAACAGAGTGTTCCAAAGATATTGGATAGATTGTCTCTCCACAGCGAGGAAGCTCTTAAACACTCGAAATCAATGAATGAAGCATCACCCGCAATTTTCACCGAGTCAATGATATCCCTGCCCCCCTCAAATCACGATTTGATATTAAGCACTGACCTACAAAGCACTTGTCAATACTATGAACTAGAAGATGGTTCTTTTCCCCGTCTCACTGGACAAGGTCTGAAAATAGGTCACGTTAACATTAGCTCTCTCCCGTCAAAGATAGATGAACTGAGACTCAGTATGAAAAACAAAACATTTGATATTCTAGCAATTTCAGAATCCAAATGTGATGATACTATTATTGATTCAGAACTTTACATACATGATTATGTTATTATTCGTAATGATCGAAATAGACATGGGGGTGGAGTAGCTGTATATAGGTACAAATTTACCTTTCAAACGTTTTACTCATTTTGAAAGCGATATCGAAGCAATCTGTATTCAAGTAACCAGCAAATGTGTAAAACCTCTTACCATATGTGCTTTATATAGACCGCCAAATCCCCCTATAGATATTTTAGAATCAATAAATAACATGGCAGGCAATATAGTAACTCATGTAAACAATGATGTAGTTATACTTGGTGACTTTAATTGCGACATGAGCCCTGCCAAAACAGATGGTATATCAACCACTCTGCAATCAATTATGTCGGGATTGCTGTTTCATCAACTTATTGATATACCCACTAGAGTAATAGCATCGTCTAAATCTATAATGGATTTGATATTTTGTACTGATCCTGATAACCACAATACTACGGGAGTTTTCCCTACATCTTTGAGGGATCATTATCTTATATTTACTGTGTATGGGGATAGACAACCCCAATTTGTAGAGAATGTCATTGAATGGAGAGATTTCAAGCATCTAGATACTGACAAAATTTATAGTGCTCTATCCGAACAAAATATTGATTGGATCTTGAACATGAATGATACAAATAATGCGTGGGAATATTGGTACACTGCGATTATGGAATTTGTTAACAGATTTATACCGTATAGGAGAAAAAGATTGAGAAAAGATCCATGCCACTGGGTAACCGGAGATGTCATTGCCTGAATGAATCAGCGAGATCATTGTCTCAAACAGGCTACGAAAACATCCTGCCCTGATCTCTGGTCTGAATACAATCTCTTTAAAAAAAAAAGTAAGAAGTGAACTTAAAAGAGCTAAAACCAATTATATGGACTCTATCCTTAATGCCAATCACTCTGCCCCAAATGCTCTTTATGATGTTATTAAAACTATCACCAAGGGACCAAGTGATAAACACATTTCATTAACAGAAAATGGCAATGATCTCTTCGAGCCAAAAGAAGTAGCGGAATGCTTTAATGCAGGCCTTCTCAACTAGCGTGACCCACATACTACTGCTCAAATGTATGGTGTGGCAGATCAGAAGGCAACTATGACACCCTAAATAGACTCCATAAAAGGGCAGCGTACATGGTATCTAACCGTACATGGGAGACACGTTCTGAAGCTGTCTTCCGTGAATTAAACTGGCCCAAATTAAACCAAATCCTTCTAAGGGCCTCCTGTCTTATGATTTTTAAATGTGTAAATAAATTAGCTCCCGCCATCCTGTATGAGAATATATCCTTTGTGGACGATGTATCTACAAGGACCACACGTAACTCGGGCAAGTTACTTCTGAGACCACCAAAATGTCGAACGGCTTTTTGTCAAAAATCCTTTCTGTATGTAGGTTCAATCAACTGGAACCAACTACCCGACCACATACGATTCTCAAAAACACCCAGTTCATTCAAATACCTTCTTAAGCACATGTAGAAATAATCCTGTAGCTTTATATAATCCCCTATAATCATGTTCCTTCGTTTCTCGGTAAATACAGCTACTATTATGTCCATTACTCCGGCTGAATGTATCTTAAGCTATCAATAACTATGCATTGTATTAATTTCACTAAATATCATTTCCTTACTTAAAAATTTCACATATACTAAATAATTTTTCGAAGTAACATGGCCTGTTCCATTTTAATGTAACCATTAAATATATATATACATTTTTTAGGAGCTTAGTTGTGTGTTGTTGTTTTTTTCTTGTTTTTTCTTTATAAACAAAACTTGATAATTCATGTTGAATTTTGTTTTCTATGTTTTAATTACTCTTAAATCGTCCATGATTATCTTTTTTTTTCTTTTTTTTTTTATTCTAATATTTATACTTGGTTCCATTTATTTTTACCTATTATAGGTCAGTTTCAATCATATGCAAACAGAGCCCTGAGGAAGACCAGCGTGTAACTTTAATTTGCTTTTTAAACTTCATTTGTATATTTACATGTTTTTAATGTCTTGATTGCTGATCAGGCTACTCTGTCTAAATATTCGTGAATAAATAAATACATAAATACAAAATAAATCTCATACATCTGCTGATTAAATGCAGGTTCATTCATGAATGTATAAACGATGCTAGGTCATGGACGATTACACATCATTGTTGAATATACAGTCAATGTACACACGTACGTACCCGATCGTCACGATTTAGCGGCCGACGAGCCACATAATAAGTGTAAGTAGATTTGATTTTTCTTAATTTTTAATCAGTTAGTAGTAATGTTACTGAAGGGGATCCCTTGAATTTTATTCAGACTTTTTCTAGAACAAGTTAAGGCTACCGATTAGATATAATATAGATTTAGTCAAGGGCGTCAATCCGATCTTGAGCATGGGGGGGGGGGGGACACATTCAATTACACAGTGGCGTAATGAGCAAAAACGTTTTTTTTTTTTTGGGGGGGGGGGGGGGGGGGGGGCTGACAAAAAAATCTGCATCACTCCACTCTAACATGCAGGCCCCACTGAACGTTTTTCAAAGTGGGGTCTAGGAGCAGAGCCCCCGAAGCTCAATGGGTATGGTCATCAGTGGCGGATCCAGGAATTTCTTACCGGGGGGCACCAAACGGCATGGGGTGAAATATCTGTAAAACGATGAAGCGACAGAGCGAGGTTTTAGCGGCGAGGGAGCGGAGCGACCAAGCGGGGGTGGGTCTGGGAGGGGTTTTTATCCCCTTCCTAGAGTAGGAAGCATTTGCAATATTATTTTAGGACCACATTAGACGCATTTTCAGGCACTTCCTGGAGTAATATGACGTCAAATTGCTTTCTCCTACCCCCTCCATGAGAAGGAATCTTTTGCAATTTGAGGCCCACATTTGGCGCATTAATGTCCACCGGCACTTCCTGCAAAAATGAGGTCTTTTGATTGGTTAGAAGTTATAGAAAAGTGATCTGTCACGTCGTGAGACGTTGTATATGCTTCGTTTGCCGCACAATGCACAAAGACGGTGGTCCGGTACTTCACCAGTATCTCGAGTGTATAAACTGTATTGTTATCAGGGGCGTCGCTAGATCTTTTGCAGTGGGGGGAGATGGGAGGGTTTAGAGGCCACCGATTACCGACAAAACGAGCCACCAATAATCGACATATATTAATGCCAATGTCCGAATGTCTCCAAATTTAATTCTATAATCCCGGGGCAAGGAACTAAGTTATTTTTTTAGTTTTTCCCCTCCCGCCGCGGGAAGCGCGGAAGCTTTGACACTTCATTAAATTATCAGAGAAAGAAGACGATCCGTAGTACCGTTCTTGACTAATATAATACTTGTTTCGGCTCTCCCGCGCGAAAGCTATGACGTTTCATTTAATTATTAGAGAAAGAAGACGATGCATTGTACCGTTCTCGACTCTTAATCCTTGTCTGAATTCACCCCCCCCCTCCCGCGCAAAGCGCGGAAGCTTTGACGTTTCAATAAATTTATAGAGAAAGAAGACGATTCATTGTACCGTTCTCGACTCTTAATCCTTGTTTGAATTCAGTTCCCCTCTCCTTCCCGCGCGAAGAAAAGATAGATTTTAACCCAAAATCATGGGGGGGGGGGGGACATTTCACCACCTGAAAATTCGTGGGGGGACGTGTCCCCCCGTCCCCACTAGGATTGACGCCCATGGATCTAATGCTGAAATGTTGAAGCTCTTCTTGTGCACGACCGAAGTGTACGGAGTGCATGGCGAAGGCAGCGCGCGGTCGAAGTCCTGCAATCGCGAGGCCCATAAGCAAGGCTATATTATTTATCTGTATGTCAAATCGCAATTTACTCACAACATTTGGTTAAATAACTCACTAATTTAGATTACTCATTTGCCATTTAATCACATGTGATGAGCCTAATAACCTGACTGACTGAGTAATTGGAGCATTACTCACTAGTTGAGATGGAGCGATTTACTCACAACATTAGGTTAAATAAATAACTCACTAATTTAAAATACTCATTTGCCATGGCATTATAATGTCAAATTAACAAAACTCATTCCTCTGCGTTATCGATCTCAATTCAATGAGTTAGTGCATTCAGTTAAAGGTAAAGACCAGTTATGGTCATGCGATTGCATTGTAAAAGAAACGTTGTGGAATCGATCAGAAAAGGTTGATCATCTAGCATATAAGTAGTATTGGTGTGTACCAGGGGCGTAAATCCCGGGGGGTGGGGGGGGGGGGGGGGCTGCATCCCCCTGGCTTGAAGTAGGGGGGGGGGGGGTGGCCTGTACAAACATCCCCCTGATATTACCCCAAAAAAGAGAGAAAAAAAGGAAGAAGAAGAAGAAGGAAACAATGTGATTGTTTCAAAAAACTTAAGGGACGAGGGGATGATATTTGAGGGCTGCAATGCATGTGATGTTTGTGTAGGTCTATGAATGAATTCATTTGTTGTTTATATTGAATTAATTGAATTAAATTCAGATAAATAGGGCTTAATAAGAGTCGAAAACGGTGCAACGAATCATCTTCTTTCTATAATAATTAAATCAAACGTCAGACAAGGATTAAGAGTCGGGAACAGTACACCCAATCGTCTGCTTCCTCTAATAATTTAAGGAAATATCAAGGCTTCCGCGCTTCGCGCGAGAGGGGGAAACTGAATTCAGATAAATAGCGCTTATTAAGAGTCGAAAACGGTACATCGAATCGTCTGCTTTCTCTAATAATTTAAGGAAACGTCAAAGCTTCCGCGCTTCGCGCGAGAGGGGGAAACTGAATTCAGATAAATAGGGCTTATTAAAAGTTGAAAACGGTGCAACGAATCGTCTTCTATTTATAATAATTAAATCAAACGTCTAAGCATTTCGCGCTTCGCACGGGAAGGGGAAACTGAATTCAGACGAGAATTAAGAGTCGAGAACAGTACACCCAATCGTCTGCTTTCTCTAATAATTTAAGGAAACGTCAAGGCTTCCGCGCTTCGCGCGAGAGGGGAAAACTAAATTCAGATAAATAGCGCTTATTAAGAGTGGAAAACGGTACCACGAATCGTCTGCTTTCTCTAATAATTTAATGAAACGTCAAAACTTCCGCGCTTTGCGCGGGAGGGGTAAACCGAATTCAGACAAAGATTAAGAGTCGAGCACGGTTTAACAAATCGTCTACTTTCTCGAATAATTTAATGAAATGTCAAAGCTTCCGCGCTTCGCGCGGGAGAAAGAGGAAGAAACTGAATTCATACAAGGATTTAGATTCGAGCACGGTTTAACGAATTGTCTACTTTCTCTAATAATTTAATAAAATGCCAAAACTTCCGCGCGGGAGGGGGGGGGGGGGGGGGGCGGGGGCCGGGGGGAACTGAATTCAGACAAGGATTAACAGTCGAGAACGGTACAGCAAATCGTCTTCTTTTTATAATAATTTAATGAAACGCCAAAGCTTTCGCGCTTCGCGTGGGAGGGGGGGGGATTCATTCAGACAAAGGTTAACAGTCGAGAACTGTACAATAAATCGTCTTCTTTTCCTAATAATTTAAGGAAACGTCTAAGCTTCCGCGCTTCGCGCGGTAGGCCTATCACCCACACCCCCATAATGAGCGCGCTTCGCGCGCTCTTTGAGTGATTCGCCTGCTCACTATACTTCCCCTCCCTAAAATGAGATCCTAGCTCCGCGCCTGCATTCAAATATATAGCTATGATGCTGACTAAGTACGAAATAATTCGTATATTTATGTCGTCGAGGAAAATGACCATTTACGCATACGCAAGTACTATAGATAGTCCGTAGGAAAAACAATTTAGCCTTCGGCCCCGGGTATTTAGGGTTAAATTTGTAAATATTGGGACATTTAATTTTGTCGGTAATTGGGGCTAGTTTTGTCGGTAATCGTTGGCCTCTACACCCCCCCCCCCCTCCCCCCCCCCCTGCCCCACTAAAAAAGGTCTAGCGACGCCCCTGACCATTATACATCATTTTCTAAGTGATGGGACTCAAAATAAAGAGTTCGCATCTTCCTGACGAAATACTCAATCTTTATGTTACTACTTGAAAGTGTGTCGTCTTATTTCGGAGTTCATTATAATAAAACACGACAGTTTGCAGCTGTCAGTATTTCGAATTATATCCCTTATCGTAAGATTGTTGCATTAGGTGTGTACACAACAAGAAAAAGGATAGTTTTACTGTAAAAGACGTTTTTTGTCGACTACATCGAAATAGTACCTTTTTTATTGATGACGTCACGCATAGTACCCTTTTTTCCCTAGGTAAAAAAAGGTACTATGTGAAAATTCAGCGAGCATCGGGATTTCAAATGCCTCCGCACGGCCAACTCCCGCGATGTCACGGCGCTCAAGCTGTTAAATGCACGCTCAGCCGCAGTAACTGCACTAAAATAGCTGCGCTCACCGAGCAGCCGATCCGAAAAGCAGCGGTAACTCTTTTCTTCACTTTTCACCGATTATTCCCGATCGACTTCGAAAAATATCGCTATCGTTTTCTAGTGAAGAAAAACGGGTACTTCTCTTGACATCAATTTTGCTATCGTTTTAAAACCGATATCTTCGGAACACGGTTCGAACAGCTGATTTTGTTTGTAAACAAGCAAAATGGCAGCCTCCAGCAGTCGTCAGAATGACGGCAACAATTCAAGATTCCAGCAATATAATGACGATGAATTTATGGATTTCATGAACTCAACTGACAGTGTGAACACTCAGAAACAAATTAAGTATGCTGTGTCCATATTCCGTGAATTTTGTAATCAAATTGATGATTTAAGTTACGATGACATTGATGTGAAATCACTCGATTCTGTGCTTGCAAGATTCTATGCTGGCGCCCGTACAAAAAGTGGTGGATTGTATAGCAAGAAATCAATGCAGTCAATCAGATTTGGATTGCAGAGAAATTTTCAGAAATCTCTGAAAGTTGACATTATCAACGATCCTTCTTTCACTTTGAGTAACAAATGCTTCAAAGCCATGATGAAGAAGTTGAAATCGAGTGGCAAAGCCAACGTCAAGCACCACCCACCAATGAGTAAAGATGACATGGCATTGGTTCAAAACAGTTTGGACACAAACACACCCGATGGTCTGCAAAAGAAAGTCTTCATAGACGTGATGGTTTTCTTCGCAAACAGAGGGATGGAGAACCTGAGGAGCATGAAGCCAACTGATTTCATTTTGCATGAACGAGAGGATGGAGATTTTTACACCATGCGAGACATGAATACCAAAAATCACCAAGATGATGATGACGAGGCACAAGGAGGACAAATGCACTCACTCCAGGGTCCAGGTAATGTTGATCACTGCCCTGTTAAAAACATGAAGAAATACTTTGCAAAATTAAACCCCAATTGTGAATTCATGTGGCAGAGGTGCAAAGGCAAAACCGGAAAGAAGTTTGATGCGGATGATTCCTGGTATGACAAGCAGGTCTTGGGGAAAAACACCCTTGGAACTATGACTAAAACAATCACTGTGAATGCCAGATGTTCTAAGAACTATACCAATCACTCATTGAGGGCAACGAGTATCTCAATGTTAGATCATGCTGGCTATGCCTCAAGAGACATAATGTCAGTCTCAGGTCACCGGTCCGAGACAAGCATCAAGAACTATTCTCGTACAAGTGAAATGCAGAAGAAAAGTATGTCGCACACGTTATCAAAGATTCATTGCCCAACAACGTCTGCCTCAAATGGTGAGAGTGGGGAGAATGATATTAGATCTAGACCCTCTACTAGTACTAGTAGTACTACTGGTGAAGAAGAACCAACTTTTGACTTGATGACAGACAGTCAGATTGAGCAAATAATGAGAGATATCCCTGACTCTGTCAGTGTCCTAGATGATATCACCAACACAACTGGTAGTCCACCTCAACGTCAACCCCAACCACCTACTATGAGACCGTCACAGTCAGCAACACTGAACATGAGGAACCAGCAAACAGTGCAGCCGCAGTACATATTTCATAGCTGTACTGTTAACATATACCACAACTAAGAAGGAGTGACAAAGCCTTGTACATGCGTTATTGTTTTACATTTTCGTGTTTTGAATTGTTGAACTTTGTTGAACTTTAGGATGAACTCCTTGAAAAAAAATTCTTGAACTTTTGAATGTACTCCTTGAAAACTTTCTTGAACATTTGGATGAACTCCTTGAGAAACTTTCTTGAACTTTTGGATGAACTCCTTGAAAAACTTTGTTGAACTTTTGGATGCATCAGGATCAGTGATACATCTACATGTATATAAACTAGACTAGGTATAGGCAATAGGTAAGTTACAAATTTTTCTTTTATTTTTTTTTATTTTTTTTTATTTTTTTATTTTATTTAGACTCTATTTATTTTTATATATTTTTTTTTCTTCTTTCTTTTATTTCTTTTTGAATGTGATGTGAATGTGAATGTCCAAGGAATAGTGGAAGGGATATAAAACAAATATACAATGACTCATTCTCGGAACAAGCTAGAACTATTCGCAGTCAGGAACATCAAAAGTACTATTTCCCTCGGGCCGATGGCCCTCGGGAGAATAGTACTATTTGATGTTCCTTCGATGCGAATAGTTTCAGCTAGATCCTCGATTGTCATTGTATATTTGTATAATATGTCCAATTCTTTTACTTTATGGTTGTCAAATTTGGCATGTGTGTGCATGCATGTATGCATGTATAAATTTATGTACATGTGTTTGTTGTTTGTTCGTTTGTGTGTGTGTGTGTGTGTGTGTGTGTGTGTTGTGTGTTTGTGCGTGCGTGCGCGATCGCGCGCGCTTGCGTAAATTAGTGTGGGTGTGCTCGTGCTAGTATGTGATGGCTATCGCCGATCATCCCCCCCACTCCTCGGTATGGATTTACGCCCCTGGTGTGTACTGCAAGGTTCTGGAATCATCAAAATGATAAGATTTGGCCCAGTCTCCGTAAAGTTACAAGCACTGTACACAGAAAGATGTATCTGGGACTATACGCACACGTCCGCGCACACGCGCGTTTATCTCTCACAGGCCATGTAGATAAACTAATTTACCAAATATATCAGTTAGTAGGCGGTTTCCCGTCAAAAATGTTATCATCATGTATTATTCAAAACATATTATTTCACATGATTGGTAATAAGAGCTTTCATTTCATTTTTTGAAATTGGGGCGTTTCCAATACTGGTCTTTACCTTTAAGTGTGTCACTATAGTGTCAAAGTTTATTTCCCTTTTTGAGTAAGATTACCCAAATATTGTTTTGTGTGTAGACAATGAGCATAGAGTGGGGGACATTTCCCCATATTAAACCAATCATTTTCTTCTAAATATTAAATTTTATTTTACATCTTTTTACAATATCCTGAATATTGGATCTATAACTGTATTTTCTATCACAAATTAAGCCTGGGAAATTGTGTTCCAGTACAAAAGGTGAAGGTGCTCCATCAAGTATCAGTTCACATTTTGTATTGTATTGTACTGTTTGTAAATGGAAGAGAAACTGTTTTTTCATGAGATATTGAAATTTCCCCAATATTAAAACCATTCACTTACCCGATATAAAATTGTTTGTACTTTGTTTCGAACAAACTGTCCTTTTTTTTCATGATTTCCATATTGCACAGTCATCTTCAAATAATCACATATACACTTCCTTTTCTAAAGCATCATAATTTTCAATAAAATTGGACTAAGGGCCCTTCTTTGTGGTAATCCATTGACTAGGGTAGAATTTTAGAAAGTGCCTGCCCATTCCTTATTAGGAAGTTTCTTTTCTGTAATAAGTTCTTAATAAATGTAAACACATTTTCTTTCACTCTGTTTGTGGAGACTATTGTACCACAACTTATCAGTTGTCTTAGTTACATCTAAAATGCAAACTATAGTATGTTCTTGATTCCCTAAACTTTGATGGATGCTATTTTCAAGTAGTATAATATTATCTGTAGAGCTTCTTCCTCTTCTAAATCCGCTGTGTATACTCAGTATGCTCTGTATACTCGGAAGAATACCAATCTAGTCTATAAACCATTTTCAAATATCTGTATACATTACTGGAGTTAATGTTATTAATTGTGATTGCTTTTTATAAGCACGGCCATGCTGAAGAACAGTCATTAGCTGAAGTATGCCACCGTGCTAAAATAAAATAAACAAACAAACAAACAATCGGACTTTACACGGCCGAGATGGCGGGTGGGGGGATTCACTAGAAATTTACTCATTTCTATAGTCAAACCAGATTGGGTGTTTTTAATGTATACACTAGTACACCGTGAATTTGAAGCAATAAGGAAAAGTTAAACATTTATATAAGTGGAAGCAAAAAAAGGCAGTTAAAGAGAAACCGATCTCTCCGTCAAGAACATGATAAAAAAATTAAAAAACAGATTAAAGATTATAACAATAACAGTAAAGAGTATTTTTGTTCATGTCCATAGGACAATACTGATGGCTATGAAAATGCTGGTGCGATGACGGCTATTTTGATTAAGAATTGCTGATGATAATGGATATATTAATTCAAAACCTACAAATACAAATCGAATCTCTTCGTTACCGTTGTTGTGATTGTGTTTTCCATTTTTGTGTTACGTTATTAAGAAATAAGATTTTCAAAGTAATATCTCTATCAAATAGATTGTAAGAGTAAGGTATTGCTTTTTTAAGTGAATGAGGGTGGTGACTGTATCATCATGTAATGTAAGATATAATTCAGTATAGTAATGTCACCAACTGTTTATCCAACATGATGTCGTACTATTACAACAGGTTGAGACTCTGGACATCTGCTCTGGTGATCTCAGTCAACGTCCCAATGCATCAAGTGATCTCGCTAAGTTCATCTGTAAGCTGCCTCGTTTGGAGACCCTGACACTTGATAGGGGGTACGAGTTCTTGCTTCACGATGACTTCTACTCAACATCATCAGCGATGGCATCATCAGCAAAGGTATCGATTCGGTCATATATTGTAGGACTCTTAATACAGAAAATAACTAAATATTTGTTATACAATAAAGTGTACCCATCTCCTATGTTGTCAAACGCAATTGTACGATTTTACTCTCGTAATTGTTAAGATGAAGCAGGTAGGAAAAGTTAATTGTTTATGAATGTGGATAAGAAAAGTAAATTTTCTGTCAAAATACAAAAACAGACTAAAGGTTTTGAAATTGCTGGCGAATAATATATTATATAACATATTCTTAATTTCCAAGAAATACAATTTTCAAAGTAATATATCTTTCAAATAGATTGTAGGAGTAAGGGATTGCTTTTTTTAAGTGAATGAGGGTGGTGACTGTAACATCATGTAGTATAAGATATAACTCATTATAGTAATGTCAGCAATTGTTTATCCAACATGATGTCGTACTATTACAACAGATTGAGACTGTGAACATCCGCTCTGATGGTCTCAGTGAACGTCCCAATGCATCAAGTGATCTCGCTCAGTTCATCTGTAAGATGCCTCATCTGAAGAACCTAAAACTCGCTGGTTACTATCACGATGACTTCTACTCAACATCATCGGCGATGGCATCATCAGCAAAGGTATTGAATTGATCACATATGTTAGGACTCTAAGAAATTCACTTCATATTTGTTATACTTGAAGTGTACCCTTTTCTGTATAGTCACACGGAAATGGACTATTTTACTGTCACAATTGGTACACAGGTGAGAGGAAGCAGGTAGGAAAAGTTAAATGTTTATTGACGTGGAAGCGAAAAATGAACTTTCTGTCATAATATAAAAACATACTGAAGATTATCAGATTGATAACGATTAATATATACCATATTTTTCATTTCATATGACAATTCGGAATGCTACGGGAATGCTGCTGGGGAGACGTCCATTTTAATTGTGAATGCTGATGAGACTAAATATTTTAATTTAAAAACCTACAAAAAGGAAAAAATTGAATCTCTTCGTTTCTTCTATCCCTTTGGGAACTGCAAAGTGTTCCATGTTAATTTGTTTATTATGTTTTGTCAAATTAGATTTTCATAGTACT
The DNA here is from genome assembly GCA_035222895.1 of Strongylocentrotus droebachiensis. Taxonomy (NCBI): domain Eukaryota; kingdom Metazoa; phylum Echinodermata; class Echinoidea; order Camarodonta; family Strongylocentrotidae; genus Strongylocentrotus; species Strongylocentrotus droebachiensis. The sequence continues at coordinate 28,357 of JAVYIG010002139.1, forward strand.
ATTTCCGATTCGAATTTAAGAATAACGTTTTCCTTTGTAAATGAATGAGAATGGCAACTGTATCAAGATGTAATGTTCAGAAATATGTTCAAGTAATATATGTCTGCAATTGTTTTATTAAACTTAAAGTTACAATTATATCAGATTAGGACTTTAGACACTCAATATGTGGACCCCAAAAAAAATTCGAAGTGCCGATTGAGTGACAGCTACTTTAATTAAGAATTGCTGATGATAATAAATATATGAATTTAATACCTACAAAATAAAAAAATAAAATATTTCTTTCCCGTTGTTCTAATTGTATTTTTTTTATCGGAAATTGCCAAATATTCTGAGTCTATTTTCACACATTTGTGTTACATTATCATGAAATAAGATTTTCAAAATAATATATCTATCAAATAGATTGTAAAAGTAACGTATTTCCTTTGTACGTGAATGAGGGTGGCGACTGTATCATCATGTAATGTTAGATATACTTCAGTATATTAATGTCAGCCATTGTTAATCCGACATGATGTCGTACTATTACAACAGATTGAGACTCTGGTCATCCGCTCTGGTGATCTCAGTGAACGTCCCAATGCATCAAGTGATCTCGCTCAGTTCATTTGTAAGATGCCTCATCTGAAGAACCTGAGACTCAGTGGTAACTGTCACGATGACTTCTACTCAACATCATCGGCGATGGCATCATCAGCAAAGGTATTGATTTGGTCATATATGTTAGGACACTAAGAAAATCACTTCATATTTGTTATACTTCAAGTGTACCCTTTTCTGCATAGTCAAACTCAAATGGACGATTTTACTCTCGTAATTGGTACACAGATGAGAGGAAACAGGTAGGAAAAGTTAAATGTTTATGGACGTGGAAGCGAAAAATTATCTTTCTGTCATAATACAAAAACATACTGAAGATTATCAGGTTGATAACGATCAATATCAACCATATTTTACATTTCATATGACAATTCGGAATGCTACGGGAATGCTGTTGGAGAGACGTCGATTTTAATTTTGAATGCTGATGAGACTTAATATTTTAATTTAAAAACATACACAAATGAAAAAATTGAATCTCTTTTTCTCTTCTATCCCTTTGGAAACTGCAAAGTGTTCCATGTTTATTTGTTTTCAAACGTTTATGTTATGTAAAATTAGATTTTCAAAGTACTATTTCCGAATCGAATTTCAGAATAACGTTTTGCTTTGTAAATGAATGAGGATGGCAACAGTATCAAGATGTAATGTTCAGAAATATTTTCAAGTCGTGTAATGTCAGCAATTGTTTTTTTAAACATAATGTTACAATTATATCAGATTAGGACTTTGGACATTTAATATGTAGACCCCCGTTTATAGAAGTGCTGAAGGAGTGACGGCAATTCTAATTAAAAAGAGCTTTTGATAATGAATATATGAGTTCAAAACCTACAAAATAAAAAAATCATATCATTTCTTTCCCGTTGTTGTAATTGTGTTTCCCATCGGAAACTGTCAAATGTTCTGAGTCTATTTTTCACACATTTGTGTTACGTTATAATCGAATATGATTTTCAGAGTAATATCTTTATCAAATAAATTGTAAGAGTAACGTGTTGCTTTTGTAAGTGAATGAGGGTGGCAACTGCATCATCATGTAATGTTAGATATAATCTAGTATCGTAATATAAGTAATTGTTTATCTAACATGATATCGTACTATTACAACAGATTGAGACTCTGAACATCCGCTCTGATGATCTCACTTATCGTCCCAATGCATCACATGATCTCGCTCAGTTCATCTGTAAGATGCCTCGTCTGATGAACCTGACACTCCGCGGTCAGTATCACGATGACTTCTACTCAACATCATCGGCGATGACATCATCAGCAAAGGTATTAGTTTGGTCATATTTGTTAGGACTCTAAGAAAATCACTTCATGTTTGTTATACCTCAAGTGTACCCTTTTCTGTATAGTCACACGGACGTGGACTATTTTACCCTCGCAATTGGTACACAGTTGAGAGAAAGCAGGTAGGAAAAATGACGTTTCATGAAGTGGATGCGAAAAGTAAAATTTCCGTGATAAAACAAAAAAAGACTGAAGCTATTAAGAATAATAGTGAACAATATATACCATTTTTCTCATTTCATATGACAATTGGTAGTGCTACGGAATCGCTGATGGATAGACGGCTATTTTAATTGTGAATACTGATGAGACTAAATACTTGAATTTAAAAGCCTACAGAAATATAAAGTGAACCTCTTATTCCCCGTTAATTCGATTCTGTAACATGTTAAAATCTGCCAAGTCTTAGTTAAATTAGGTTTTTCACAGTACTTTATCAATCAAAGGTCAGAATGACATATTGCTTTTGTCAATGAATGAGGTTGGCAACTTCATTATGATGTAATATTCAACAATATTTGTAAGTAGTGTAATGTCAGCAACTGTATATCCAACATAATGTTACTATTATAACATATTAAGATTTGACATCCGATATGTGAATCATCCCCCCCCCCCCTCACTCATTCAGACGTGAACATATACAGTGTAGTAGGGTCAGTAAGATTACCGGATCATATGCCGGGGGAAGGAATTTTCTATTTTTCAGACAATCATGGATCCACAACTATTATTTCGTCGATAACAAAATCAGGGTGTTCAGCTTCTCCCCCGAATAAAGCTCAAGTTTTTTCTTGAAGGGTAGTGTGATTAAGGAATGATGTACGGCCGTTGTGTCTTCTTGTTCTATTCTCTTTTGTTCTGTAAGACTTAAGATCATGAGGCCACGTCTTTCATTCATATTTAACCACTACTCCCTCTCTCAACAGATCAAATATCATTTCTTTATTCGTAATGCCCACAGTCCCGATTGCAGCAGTGAAACAAAATATTGATCACCTCTACCATTACCTATCATTTATTTAATTAACACCATTATGCATTATATCGGTCTCAAAAGAATCCAGGAACTATTCAAATGCGTGCTAATTTCAGGTGTCAAGACTTGTAGCTCATTTCAAAATATAATATGATTGCGTTAAGATTTTTTAGTTGTGGCAACGTTATTAATATAATTAAAAACGTATTGCTGAATTTTGAATATAATTTAATGGGTTGTTATTAGTTACATTCAACATAATGTTACTATCACAACAGATTGAGACTCTTAACATCCCTGCTTGGGATCTCAGAGAACGTCCCTCTGCATCACGTGATCTCGCTCAGTTCATCTGTAAGATGACTCATCTGAAGGACCTGACACTTGGCGGTCAGTACCACAATGACTTCTACTCAACATCTTCGTCACTGGCATCATCTGCAAAGGTATTGATATGATCTTAAATATGGGCTTTGTTATACTGGAAGTGTACTTTATTCTGTATAGTCTAACGAAATTTGACAATTCACCCGCTTTCCTCCCGATATGCCTATGCATTATAACACATAACAATAAGAATCTTTTAAGACCAAACATTGCTTCAAAAGCTACATTTGATGGTGGTATATTTGTTCCAGTAGACACGTTTAATATTAAATATATGTTAATTCTGCAGTAAAGTTTTACATCGGACATTCTTAAACGGCCCACTGTACATCACAATTAAAGTAATATTATTAATTCACACTACACAACACCACATCGATAAAGGTTTAAATGTACGTGTGATATAAACTTATATAGTTTTTAATCACTTTCAATATTACTATTTCAAACTCTATTACATTTATGCCAGTTCATTGTATTTGATTATTATATATACAAAGCACGGAATACTTGCATTTGACTGATTTGAGATTATTTAGTAGGTGTTCATCCTAACGTATACTAAATTAGACTGGTCTTCGTTTCATTGAATCTATAAACGGTACTTGCCTTTAACATATTTATATTGGTAAATAACGAATGATATACATGTTCAATTGAATTGTATGAAAGAAAAACAAAATTCTTAGAACGTGTAACTTATACTGGCATTTGCATATAAAGCCTTCTTTCATTTGCTCATGTCTTTTTATAATCCTTGTTTATATTCTAGAATACCCATGAGGCTAGCAAAATAAATTTTCATGTTTTTTGTCGCTTTTTTCATGAAACTTAAGAATGCAATTATATATCTACCAACAATCGAACCTATTACATTGTTACTGCAATTTAAATTCCCTTTTTTATGTACATGATCACGACCAGAATTGTAAAATGAGCCCCATCCTGACTGAGCTGACAGTGGATGATGACACACTACGAGGATGGCAGGATTGTGGTTCGATGTTTGATAATGTGAAGAGGGTCACTATACTGGTAGAGCGCACGATCAACAATGACGTCATCCAGAGGATCCATCTACCAGGAGCAACAGAACTCATCATTCAAACAGATGAGTATGTACCTCGACCGGCTGGTTTCCATGAGGAGCCCACTTTACTACCCAATGCCCTCCTGAATATCTCCACTCAGCTTGTCAAGGTGACATTCAGCGATCTTGACATTGGAAACAGCAAGATGGAACTAATCTTACAAGCTTTCAGATCACCTCACAACCTCAAACATCTGAAGACTATCAGGTAAGACACATTGTGCTTTTTTCAAAGAGCACTTTGACACATTTCTTCTTTTGATTCTCCACTCCCTCTCTGGAAATGGAAGAAAGTATGCGTTTGTTTGATTGAATAGAATGTGTCTCCCCCTTTCTCTCAATCTCTCTCTCTCTCTCTTTCAATGTTTGATTTATTATGATTAGAATCGATTTGAATTTAAAGATGACAAAACACCACTACCAACATGAGTAGGCCTATAAATTGAGGATGAATAGCTCTGCTCATCTCTACCATGCATTACAGTTGTTCGACTAATTGAGTGGCCTACATGATCAAACAAATAAGATAAAAAGTTACATCATTATGAACAGCTACATTACAAACATTGTTAACTCCTGTAACAGGCCCCCATCCCTAAATATTTTACATAGATGATACTGTATTCCGTCTATTTTTATATTGGTAGATTCATAAGATGCGGGACAGATAATTTGAGCGTTGATAATTTCACAATTGCATGCAATGAAGATCAGGTCATTGAGGTGGATGTGGAGCATGGCAAACCGCGTGGGTAAGTACCTAAAACTTTAACTTCTAGACTTGCATAGCCATTAATGACTGCATAACATTTATGTATGACTGCATGTCTCTGAAACCCTCTGCGATAATCAGTGCGTGTGTATCTTACGCACGATCACAGGCAATTTGTTCATCTCAGGAAGGATGTGCAATATTAAAAGCCGCCTTGCTCTTTTGTTAACTTTAACGATTCACTGGCTAACTAGAATCAGGTAGGTGAGACTAGATGCAGCAGAAATGAGGTCTAGCGTTAGAATGAAGCTAGTCGTTTCTGATATTCAATTCGACGCGAGGTCTATTCAAAACGCCACCAGGGGCGTCGCCAAAGGGGGGTGTGGGGGGTGCGACACCCCCCCACTTGCCAGGATATTGTCGGTAAATTGCGCTGCCGTCGGGAAAAAAAGAGAAAAGGGGGAGGGGAAAAAAGAGAGGAAAAAGGGAAAGAAAAGAAAAAAAGAAAAGGAAAAGAAAAGAACGAAAGGGAAAAAAGGAAAGAAAGGAAAAGAAAGGAAAGAAAAGAGAAGAAAGAAAAAGAAAAAGAGGGAGGAGAGGAAAGAAAGGAAAAGAAAGAAAAGAAGAAGAAAAAAAAGAGTAAAAGGGAAAAAAAAAAAACGGGGGGTGAAAGAGAGGAGAGAGAGGGGGGAGGTAAGAGCCTGAGAGAGGAGGAGTGGGAGTAAAAGAGAGAAGGGGGTTGTTGAGTGGAGTCGTCTCGTCGAGGGAGCGAGAAAGACACGGGTAAATATGTTACTGTGTCGGGTCAACTGTGTCGGTTTTCTTGCTCGTTCCTCGTGTACTATTACTCAATGCAGAAGTTTGAAGTCGGTGAGATGTATATTGTCGGTCGGCCGACAAGTTTTTTCCCGCTACGAAGTGTGACATTTTATCCGGTGTGACGACTTCGAGAGTGTCAACAACGGTACGACGAATCGTCTTCCTTTCTCTATATTGTGATGAAACACCAAAAATTTCGCGCTTCGCGCGGAAGGGAAAAACTTCATTAAGACGAGTCGAGAACGGTACTTAACAATGAATCGTCTTCTTTCTCTAAGAATTTAAGGAAACGTCAAAGCTTCCGCGCTTTGCGCGTGAGGGGGAGCTGAATTCAGACAAATAGGGCTTATTAAAAGTCGAAAACGGTACAACGAATCCTCTTCTTTCTCTAATAATTTAAGGAAACGTCAGAGCTTCCGCGCTTCGCGCGAGAGAAGGAAACTGAATTCAGATGAAAAGGGCTTAATAAGAGTCGAAAACGGTACGACGAATCGTCATCCTTTCTCTATATTGTGATGAAACGCCAAAAATTCCGCGCTTCGCGCCAAGGGGACAACTTAGACGAGTCGAGAACGGTACAACGAATCGTAATTTTCTTTCTCTAATAATTTAAGGAAACGTCAAAGCTTCCGCGCTTTGCGCGAGAGAGGGAAACTGAATTCAGATGAATAGGGCTTAATAATAGTCGAAACGGTACGACGAATCGTCTTTCTTTCTCTATATTGTGATGAAACGCCAAAAATTCCGCGCTTCGCGCGAAAGAGAAAACTCAGACGAGTCGAGAACGTTACAACGAATCGTCTTCTTTCTCTAATAATTTAAGGAAACGTCAAAGCTTGCGCGCTTCGCGCTAAAGGGGGAAACTGAATTCAGACAATTAGGGCTTAATAACAGTCGAAAACGGTAAGACGAATCGTCTTCCTTTCTCTATATTGTGATGAAACGCCAAAAATTCCGCGCTTTGCGCGGAAGGGGAACACTTCATTTAGACGAGTCGAGAACGGTACAACGAATCGTCTTCTTTCTCTAATAATTCAAGGAAACGTCAAAGCTTGCGCGCTTCGCGCGAGAGGGGGGGAATTGAATTCGTATAAATAGGGCTTAATAACAGTCGAAAACGGTACGACGAATTGTCTTCCTTTCTCTATATTGTGAGGAAACGCCAAAAATTCCGCGCTTCGCGCGGAAGGGGAAAACTTCATTAAATGAGTCGAGAACAACGAATCGTCTTCTTTCTCTAATAATTTAAGGAAACGTCAAAGCTTCCGCGCTTCGCGCTAAAGGGGGGAAACTGAATTCAGACAATTAGGGCTTATTAAGAGTCGAAAACGGTTCAACGAATCGTCTTCTTTCTCTAATAATTCAAAGATTCTTCCGCGCTTCGCGTGGGAGGGGGAAGCTTCATTCAGACAAAGAAAAAGAGTCGAGCACGGTTTAACGAATCGTCTACTTTCTATAATAATTGAATGAGACGTCAAAGCTTCCGCGCTTCGCGCGGAGGGGAGGGGGAGAAACTGCATTCGCACAAGGATTAAGAGTCGAGCACGATTCAACGAATCGCCTACTTCCATTTAATTAAACGCCAAAACTTCCGCGCTTCGCGCGAGAGGGGGAGAAACTGAATTCAGCCAAGGATTAACAGTCGAGAACGGTACAATAAATCGTCTTCTTTTCCTAATAATTTAAGGAAACGTCTAAGCTTCCGCGCTTCGCGCGGAAGGCCTATCACCCACACCCCCTAATGAGCGCGCTTCGCTTGCTCACTACCGCCCCTACCTAAAATAAATTCCAAGCTCCGCGCCTGCATTAAAATATATAGCTATGAATGCTGACTAAGTTTTTGTGTCGTCGTCGAAAATGACCTTTTAAGCATACACAAGTACTACCGATAGTCTATAGGAAAACAAATTTAGCCTTCGGCCCCGAGTTTATAGGGTAAAATGTGTAGATATTGGACATTTAATTTTGTCGGTAATTGGTGGCTAGTTTTGTCGGTAATCGTTGGCCTCTACACCCCCCCACTGAAAAAGGTCTAGCGACGCCCCTGAACGCCACGCATGTGTTTTGATAATACAGAAATAGAAGAAGAAAAGTACCTAAATATATCACAAACTGTAGCTATTTCCCGTCTTGCGAGAGGGGGTTGGGGGATTTCTTCAAGCGAGAAAACGAAATTATATTAATATACAGGAGTATGTTTTTTGTTTTCATGTTTATTGTTTTATTTGTGAGTTTATCGATAAGGATACGAACTGACAATATGTACAACTCATGATCTCACATGAACCAAACCGTGCAAAATGTGCAAAATGACAAAGGACTTAACTCCGTTTCGTTGACAATCCGTCATGCATGAAGTCTTTCGTCTACGGCTGATTGTCAACGAAACGGAGTTAAGTCTTTTGTTAATTCCGTTTGTTGCTACAGCAGACAGCCTGTGAAAATGAATTCGTTTAATAAAATTATGGAAATGCAAGTTCTATTTTAAACAAACAGAACTGTTTTATTCCTAGCTCATTTTTCCTGACTGAGGTGTCATATGAAAGGGCAGAAACTCAATTTTCTAGAAATGTGATTTTATCTTTGAAATTCAGATACCGTCCGCCAAATGACTTTTCGGTGCCCTCTCTTCATATTCATTTTAATAACTCATGCATCATAATAACTCATGCATGAAATATTAGTTGCATCAAATGAAAGAGGAAGATCTAAGCTTTCCAAATATGTGTCGTTTATTAATTATAATTGTGATTAAGATAAGATAAAACATCGCTAATTCTCGGTTTCGTTTTTTTCTGGGACGCACTGTATAGAAGCACTGCTTCTATATATATACATATATCATTACATGGTAATGCACACATTAACACTTATCTCTCTCCTTCTCTCTTTCTCATTCGCTTTAGTAAAAATTTTCGTGATTGATATTGAGTAATCAAACAGATGACACCGTACTCGATCTGACGAATCAGAGAGATCAGACGATCTTTGCTTGCCAACAGGAACAACGGGCTGATCTATGAAGTGAAGAGTACATAAAACACATCATTATAGGCTTATCAGAACCGTTCAACGTTTAATTTGAAATCCGGACTTTGGCTAACATGCAATCGAGTTACTCACCAAATGAATCACGTTGATATTCATTTAATATTACATGGATTGGTATTTTTTACATCGGTTATATGGCTCTTTTTCTTTCATTTAGGGTATCATGATTTGAATTTGATTTGAATTCCCTTTAAAATGTTACTCTCTTAGGTAGTTCAGGATTCAGGATTGATTTTCACTTTATTTTATTTAATTTTTTAATTGCAAAAGATCCCAAATGTTGTAACATTTTTCCTGAACGTATGGTGGCAAAACATTCATTATTTAACAAAACACATTGATTTTCTTTTCTAATTTGAATTTCACAACTGACAGTGTTTCATTCAAAACATTTGTTGTGTACAAAATGGGGGCCTCAAATTTCCCTTATAGATAGAAAACCACAGACTGTTGATTTTAGATTTGGCACACACTTTCACAAAATTGCTGCTACAGATAAAGTTTGAGATAAGTTACTGATGGCTTACAAGTCCCTGATAGGAGCCATTAAAATAAACATGTATATAATGAAATTAAAATGTGTTCTCAAGGAAGAAGAGCCTACTCAGTTAATCATGGACATTGACAAATCTTCAGAGTTGGGACGTCTGTAAATGAGGTGATGAATTGATATGAGCTTTCATTGTGAAGGGAATCGGATAGCATAATTAATTTGGATGTCAATGGTTGCCTATCAAAATTAGAATCCATCAGTGTTCAATGACATGTCAGATGGAAGACCAACACTAGATATCCAATCAGGCTTAGGATAGAGAGTTATTCACGCTTTTTTTAGTCAAGTGATTTTTGAAAATACCAGGTCTGCTTTACTCTTAATAACTGCAACAATGTTGCCTGCCTTGTTACTCAGCTGTAAATATACTCTAGCGTCTTCCTAAGATTTATTTACATTGTTTCTTTTGGAATGGATAATATGTTATCGTTCAGAATTATTTGTGTGAGTAGCGCCGTAGAGTCTATTTATAAAGTGGCTGCGCTATATAAATTGATCTAAATATTATGGTTACATTGGAGCTCAGTGCACACGATGCGGACTATACCTAGCGTATGACTACGTCAGCGACTAGCGTAGGCATTGACGCACCATAACCCTCAATCGTTACACAGAGTGAATGCTAATTGAACGGTGCAAACCTTTCTCCGAATTAAGGGCGTCATAGTCCTAACTGAATCACCTCAATCGGTTAGCGGAGGTAGTAACGCAATGTCAACATTTTTTTTCAAATGATGTCTGTGCCATTAGAATCATTCGTCTTTTATGATTTATTTATTACGTTTATTTTTAAATAGCGCGGTCATTTCAGAGCGAGAAGGCTTGTTTTGAATGAAACATTTGGATGTATTTATGTACAAAGATATTATATAATTATAAACAGAAAACATATGCAATGGCAGTAATTGGCGGTCTCAAAAGCAAATGTATAATTTATCGGAAAGAAATTGAATAATGAACAATAAAATGAATGTATACACAGAACAAACAAACGAATATTTGGATTGTAAACTAAGAAACGATTTTAGCATTCAGATGTGCAAATTGACGATATTTCTAGTATTAGTTGTAATGTAATTTCACAAAAACACAAGCGTGTTTACAGTAAACTATTCTAAGATGTATCCACGACCAGAAATTAAAGGAAATGTAACTAGTCATGTATCCTTCATGGCTCCTTTCAAAAGGACAATGAAGACAACATTTCTTTCACAAATATAACGCTGTATTAATTTGTTATCCAGTTTATTTTATGTATGAACTCTTGCATGTGTTACGTAAAAGGTTTGTTTGTATTTAACAGTTTGATTTGGAAAGGGAAACTGTCTTGTCTGATATATTCATATGGGTTTCTACTTTTGTCTGTAGATAATTTGTAAATAACGTAGCCAAATGATTGGTGCCCATACAAAGGAGCGTCTTTGCAACGCAAGTTATTAATTACTGACTAAAAGTATAAATGTATAGGAATGTCAAATATCCAAGCAGATGTTTTGTCCACAAGTTCAACTAATGATTGTACACTATTAAATTCGATGCAATAACATTATTAAGTTAATTCACGAAGCATCAAGCTTAATATTAGAAACGTATTTTTGCACTTTCTATATGCATGGTAAATGTGCACCGAGACATTTCTGCATTCTGCGAAAAGCCTAATTTATCACTAGTAATATTAGTAGTAGTAGTAGTAGTAGTAGTAATAGTAATAGTAGTAGTAGTAGTAGTAATAGTAGTAGTAGTAGTAGAAGAAGTAGTAGTTTAGTAGTAGTAGTTGTTGGTGTAGTTATTTTCTTTTTGATGATGTTTTTGTTGTGGCGTATTAGTATAAGAAGTTGTGTTGATTCATTTCAGACATGTTCAGTGTGGGTGGTATATTGTTGAAACGCCAAATATCGTTTACTAAAACTGATTAATTTGTTTACATTGATTAGATTATAAAGAATGACGTACGTCCTTTATTTACATGTAGGTCTATTTCGTTTTACATGTGACTCACTATATATAGTGGAATCCATTATGTAGATTTTAACCGTGATGGATAATTTCATCCTCATTCATGTATAACAAATCATAAGAATGCATGACAATTTATAACGCGGTTATAGTATACGTTATCGTGTAGACCCTTAGTAATTAAATGTAAATAATGCAACGTGCCTTAAATGTATCTATGCTTTTCGTATATTGTGTATGCTCCTAATCTGTAGTTTGATGTATTTCAATAAACATGTCTATATGTGTAATTGCGATTTTTGTTTAGAATTGTTTAGACACTTATTCTGCATTACCATGTAAAGCCCATAGCTTCTTACTGGTAGTATTATGCGCGTTTAAAATATTAACCTATTGTAATAATTAATAAAGAACGAAGAAATTAATGTTTATTCTCGCAAAGAATCCATGTACAGTATAATGAAACCCATACTGATCTCAGAATTCTATTATGTAGTCACGCGTTTTTCCACACTATTGAGATCATTTAATTTTATTCTACAACTGTTTCATTGGGCATTTACACTGTCATCCAAACACGCCAAATAATGCCAAACCGGAGCCTGACCGCGATGTTACCAAGGGCAACTACGCATTACCGGCACAAATGCCAATTCCAAAACATTCCAAATCGAAGTGTGATCTTTTGGCGTGTTTTGGCGTGTTTTGGCGTGTTTGGCAAGTATAAACGCTCGCAGTTGTAACATCGCGATGTTAGGTGACATAACTTCAGGAGCGGAGCTATAGATGTCGTCCTTCAAGAAAATGATAGAACGATATATACAAAGAATAACATAAGAGAAGGTGATAGAAGAAAGAAACAAAGAATAACATAAGGAATAGCATAGGGAAAGACAGAAAGAGAAAGTGATAGAATGATGAAAACAAAGAATAACATAAGGAAACACAGAAAGAGGGAGAGATAGAATGATAAAAAAATCAAAGAATAACATAAGAGAAGGTGATAGAAGGAAGAAACAAAGAATAACATAAGGAAACACAGAAAGAGGGAGTGATAGATTGATAAAAAACAAAGAATAACATAAGAGAAGGTGATAGAAGGAAGAAACAAAGAATAACATAAGGAAACACAGAAAGAGGGAGAGATAGAATGATAAAAAAAATCAAAGAATAACATAAGAGAAGGTGATAGAAGGAAGAAACAAAGAATAACATAAGGAAACACATAAAGAGGGAGTGATAGATTGATAAAAAACAAAGAATAACATAAGAGAAGGTGATAGAAGGAAGAAACAAAGAATAACATAAGGAAACACAGAAAGAGGGAGTGATAGAATGATAAAAAACAAAGAATAACATAAGAGAATGTGATAGAAGGAAGAAATAAAGAATAACATAATGAAACACAAAAAGAGGGAGTGATAGAATGATAAAAAACAAAGAATAACATAAGAGAAGGTGATAGAAGGAAGAAACAAAGAATAACATAAGGAAACACAGAAAGAGGGAGTGATATAGAATGATAAAAAACAAAGAATAACATAAGAGGAGGTGATAGAAGGAAGAAACAAAGAATCACATAAGGAAACACAGAAAGAGGGAGTGATAGAATGATAAAAAACAAAGAATAACATAAGAAAAGGGGATAGAAGGAAGAAACAAAGAATAACATAAGGAAACACAAAAAGAGGGAGTAATAGAATGATAAAAAAACAAAGAATAACATAAGAGAAGGTGATAACAGGAATAAATAAAGAATAACATAAGGAAACACATAAAGAGAGAGTGATAGCAGGAAGTGGTAAAGAATAACATAAGAGAAGGTGATAGAAGGAAAAACAAAGAATAACAAGGAAAGATAGAAAGAGGAAAGTGTTTGCATCGGAGTGCCGCGCATGCGCATTACCAACTGAAACACGCCAAAACATCACTGAGCTTTTCAGTCGGTGATGTTTCCGCACAAGTGTAAACGGGTGCGCGAAACATCGCGACTTTTCAAAATGAGGTATTTGACAGTATAAATGCGCCTTAACGTGTTACCTTTCTCCTTTATATTTCTCTCCTCTCTTCTTTTTCTTCTCAAACTCAAGTCTACGATTCAGATGCTTAGGATTATCACCTCCACACCTCATCGTGTGTGTGTGTGTGTGTGTGTGTGTGTGTGTGTATTTCTGTTATCATTGTAGATCTTTGTCAATCAGTTTTCAAATGATTCAGCGCCATTATCATTATTTTATTAATTTGGGGATTTTCCTTGCTCCCCTTGTCCTAGACTGAGGAGAAGGGGCGTACAACGGCTCCTTCTTTTTATAATGATGCATACGCCCCTAAAGACATCCGTATATAGGTTAACATGCAAAGAGTATGAAGGAGAGAGAGAGAGATGGGGAGGGGGAGGGATGATGAAAGAGAATATAACAAATCTCTAGAAACAGAATGATAGAGAACCGTAACGGAAAGATGATCACAGACGATATTGATTATCAAATTTTGCTGAGCTACATAATAGATGGCGCTCTATCGCCTCCATTGTCGGGAGGCATATAGTCTTTCAGACATGTAAGCGTAAAAATTGAGCTCATCTTCACAGCTTATTGAATTATATGCATTTGAATATATTATCTGAAAATGATAAGGTAGGTAGGGAGGGGTGAACATTAATTAGGGCAACCCCTGTGCTGTAGACTCGTGCAACCTTTATTGATATTCATCTGGGGATTTACAAGGAGGAAGGAGGAGGGGTTAACCTTCACCAATAGCTAGATACTGAAGTCACACAATTGATGTCGTGGCCTCATCTCATAACATGATCGTAGCTTTTTTTCGAAAAATTAACACAAGGGCAATTTTCGAATTACGTAAAACGTCATTGTCATGTTCAAAAGTGTGCACGGAGCTCGACGCATGAATGTAAACGCCAAAAGGACGCCAGACCAGCGCGGAGCGCTAGACCAACGCCAGACATAAGTGGAGCACACGCCCTGTATACGCGCAGCGCGCTAGCAACACGCTGCACATTCGGTATCAGCTCGCTAGCTTCTCCCAAATCCTGACAAAAGTCGGGCGCACGTCTTTTTCCGATTTTCAATGCGCGGGCCGTGCGTCGTCTATGTATGACCGATTTTCGAAAGGAGTTGCTATCGTGTTGCGTAAAGATGGTAAAGACAGAAAGAGAGAGAGAGAGAGAGAGAGAGAGAGAAAGAGATAAAAGAGGAGAAAGGGGGTAAGGGGGGGGGGGAATAACAGAATTTAAGATGATGATCATGACGTGCGTATAAGTGTCGTAGTCGAGTGGTTTAAGCTCTTGACTTGAAATTCAAAGGTAGTGGTTCGATCCCCGACACAGCACTAATGTCCTTTGGCAAGGCATTAATCTTCATTTGCCACACTCGACCCAGGTGAGGTAAATTGGTACCTGGCAGGAATTAATTCCTTGAAATGCTGGAGCGCTGTAACGGCTACTAGGCTAAAGCCGGGGGAAAAATAAATGCGACTCGGAATAGAATTTCTAGATGGACAGTGCTATAGAATTATTATTATTATTATGACAATGTGGAGGATTATGAGGATGGTAATTATAATGATGATAACACTATAAGCCAAATATGGTGCTTCTAGAAGAATCTGCACCAAAATATCCCTAACAGCCCCGACTTTTGTTTTACACTTTCTTTTAAAAAAATAGATATCTTTCTTCAAATTCCAACGCATTTTCAAAATCAACAATTCAGCTCCTGGAAGGTAAAAGGAAACAATCAGAATCGATCACACAAAGAAAACTCTGAATAATATACGAGCCCGATCTTTTACATTGCGGGTCCTTTTATTTGATTGGTCAAATGCATGCACCCACCCCCCCCCCCCTCCCCTGGCCCCCCAAAAAAAGTTTTTAAAAATGGTTACCAACAATTTACCAATTTTTTTTTGCTCAAGGGGGAAGGGGGGTGGTGTTGAGTATTTTTTTTAATGCACTCACTATGTCCCCCCCCCCCCCCTTATTGACTTTACACACTGGGGGTTTTTCAAAGTGAGGGAACATGCCTACGCGGACCCTAAAAAAACTAGGCGGGGCCGCGCCTGGCCATAGGATCGACGTGCCAGAGCAGCAAAACCGCAGTGATTCAATGCTAGCTTTGTAGATCAATACTCGACGCGGCAAACATTGCGCGTTTGAACTACTATCATACACGCTTACTTCATAAACGGACCAATCAGTATCACGAAACCGCGGACACGGCCTGGCGCTGCATGACTGCATAAAAAACAACAAGACGACAAGCGTGAACATCTAGCTCCAGCAGACATCGTCCTATCAGAGCAAGTACGGAGACCGAGCAAACGAGTTCGAGCCAACCCAGGGGAAAAGTTGTGGGATATTCGCCAAGTCGACCCCGATGAGATGGCATAGAGAGGCTATTACTCACTGCTGAAAAAAGTAGCCGAATGTAAGCAGGGATTTTGGCGAGAGGGAAAAGAAACCAGAGGCATAACTTTAGAAGACAGAAACTTTATTTGCAACTGAAGGTAAGCCTTGCAAATTGGCGTATCATTCCACACTTTCACCAACATTAACGTATCTACTTATTGCTATAACCCGATTGATTAAAGTGACTCGGTAACATTGTTGAAGGTTGATGAAGAAAAATGCTTAATTTGTGTATGAAATGTTACTAATTATATTCCTTCTACTGTACTAACCCTCTAACATGCAAAGAATTCTGACAAAATTGTCAAATCACAAAGATAATTCTCTAACAGTCAATTCTCCCCACCGATTTTTGGATTTTCCTTGCCGTTTTGTAATGAAAATAACATATAAAATGTGCTTTAAAAAATCTGTCAACACCTAAATGTTTGGAATAGCATATAGAGCCAATTCATTACGTTGAGACAATTTACATTCACCTTAAATTTGATTAAATTATAATAATATAGTTAGGAGAATTGAGGATTCAATCAAGTCAGTTTTTCCCAAATGTTATCATTAATAATGGTCTGTTTTCACTCAAACTCATACAGCCACAGATCTTTTATTGTACATCTAGCATTGAAGTCAATACCTTAGCACCATTTTCTCTCATCTGAACAATGTTACCAAGTCCCTTTAAAGATAACTTCTACATGTATCATTAGGCGGATTCTTCGCGGAAATTAAGGGGCATATGAAGAAATTAGTAGGGCCATTTAAAACAAGAGCACTACCCCAGAATCAATACAAATCACCACTATCGGGATCCCTTTTCCTTGTCATAAGAATGAAGAGTGAGAGCCTCACGGGTAAAATAAAAGTCGCATGCGTGAAAATAGAACTATAGGGTCGAATTAGAAAGATAAAAAGAAAGCGAAACAATACCAGAGGAAGATAGTGGGAAATAACTGATGATGATGATGGGGCATTGCACATGTACCTTTCCGGAGTTAAAAAAACAGGCACTCAGATATGAACAGACAATTAAAGTATAGCACTTTTGTAGAATCATGACCAACTGATAAAAGCATATGCATATCATTGAACTTAGAAGGGGTAAATTAAATTATATCACAAATTAACCTACAGAAAAATGCCAAATTCTTACACGAGGAAATAGGACAAATCGGTAAGATAGAAGGAGAAGAAAACTTCTAAAGATAAAGATGCATAACAAGTGGCAAAACAAGAAATATGGTAAACGGTACCCCATAATTATGAGACGTCCAGGAAACTGATATAAAAAGGAGGAATTTCTGGAATTGCTTTGCGGAGATGAATTTGTTTCCGTAAAACTAAAAATATTAAAAAAGAAAATCGACGATACAATGAAAATCTTCCAATCAGTATTATTGACATTTGAAAGAGAAAGAACTTGTAAGCGACTTAAAACTCAACAAAATAAGAAAATAAAGTGTTTCAAAAGATGGCTCAATCCATAGATGCTCATGGCTTTTGATTTTACGAAAAATTATATTTTTTTTCGAAACGCTTGTGAAGAAGACAAGCCTGGTGTCATCTGCCTACAGGAAACTTGGTCAGATGATTACAAAATCATTACATTTTCAGACTTTATATCGGTAACTAGAAAATGAGGCGAGAAGGTTGAGCATTCTACCTACCAAAGACAGTTACGTTTCAAGTTTGGAAAACACTAGAAGATCTGGGATACACAATCGCCCCTTCTTACTTGTCTGTTTTTATAACCCTTACAGAAAAATACTTGCATCTCCGTTACTAGATGAAATGTTTAACAAATTACAAAAAGAAAATGTTGGTAATACACAGTGACATACATGTTACGGATCGGATGCAAACGGTAGGCTAGTGTAATAATTATGCATATGCAGGATCTTGTCTTGTTTATATTTGACACATATAACAAAATATCTAGCCAGTCTTGGCAGTTGGTCTGTCCTTAAACACAGTTTTGGAAGTGATCTCTTCATTATTAGCTTTGATCTTCCAGTTACCTCACGAAATCCCCCAAGGCAAGAGAATATAAAACAAACGAGAAAAAAGAAATATGATGTAGTGCGGAGACAAGGTATCGTTTATGAATTATATTCACATATATGATTTTAAAATTGATGTTGTGCTTTTATGTCTATAAGAGAGTGAATCGCTTATTAATTGATAACCACATAACGTATAAGAAAACATGTTATAGAGGTTTACCTCAATAGAGTATAATTAGCCTCTTACTTTCTAACGTCATGATTAATTACCTAGGGAATAGAGGATACCGTAAAAACATCAGTTTATGCCGACGACATAATGGTTTTCTCACAGATACGTAAAATTCGTAAAAAAGGAAGTTGCAAACATCCCTAGGCTTGATCGAAAAGTGAAGTGAATTGATGATAAGATTTAAGAAACTATTAAATCTAATGAGGTGTTTAGCTGGTAATAAGAGGGGGCAATAACTCTGAAATTATTTATGTCTTTTACAAAGGTTTAATCCCCGTTTTTTTTTAAATTACGGGGGTAAAGCTTAAGTCAGTGTGCGAGTTATTATCTAAAAAATAAATCAGACTCTATACAGCATCAATCAGACTCTCAAGTTAATCACTGGCGAAAGTGGCGATATGTCAACCTAAATTAAAGATTATCTCAGTAAACAGTAATTTCTCGTCACAAGTAGAATCAAGAACCTATACTAATACAATTATTCGTAAAAATTGGAACTACTGTTTTACAATTTATGCAGATGCATCCAATCGATGCGGAGGTGATACAGGGGTAGGTTTTTATACCACATGCTACCACATGGTGTTACTGAAAGACCTATTTTGTGAAAATACTCAATTTGTAAAAACAGGAGATTGTTTAGATGTTCTACTTTGCTCTTATGTATAACTTGCGCGGTATTTGAAAAGAAGCTAACAGATTTAAAAATACAATGATTGTGTTGAGTGCCGTATCTAAATAATGCGTAAGGAAATCCATTGGATCATTACATAACTGCAATCAAATTGCTGAATTATTCGTTTATAATGGAATGGCGGAAAATTCTTTACTGTAAGTTAATGATAATTAGAAGGGCACTCTAACATTTGCATAAAGGACGGTTTATTTGATCGATGGTCGCCAAATCAAGTCTAGAGTCAATAACTAGGCCTACTGCAAAAGATACGAAGTTCATGTATAGCCTGATCAGTACTACCAATATCAGTAGATTATGTCACATTAGATTTGATATATTTTGGCTTGATATGAGGTTCTACCTGATCTACCTGTAAAAACAAGAAATGAAATGAGCGGTATCTGAAAAGAAGTATACAAATCTAAAAAGACAAGATTGATTTTGTATTGCCCTATCAAAAAAACGTATAAGGGAAACCATTTCATCATTATATGAATGCATTCAAATGATTAGATTCAGGTTTTTGTAGATTTTGAACAGATTGCGATATGGAGGGGAAATGTTCACTGTAATTAAGAAAGCAGGGGGGCATTTTCACACTTGAATATTCAAATAACGATTTCTTTCATACTCGCTGGTCGTTAACGGGCTGAAAATGAAAAAAAATACATGTAGAATCATTTTTGACGGAGATTCCGAACATAACAATGATTTTTCTTAGAAATTATCAATAATTCTAGAATCTAGCTTTAAAAATGACGACTCAGAACGCGCAAAAAGCCCAGTTTCGGTGATGGCGCATTTGACGTCACTGCAGGCGCCTCTCCGGTGAAAAGGATGGTGATTAAGGCTTTAAAATGTCTTTCAAAAGGCAAACTATGATATTAATTGGAAGAAAAAAAACATTTATCCGAAAAATAATTTGCGCTTGATAATCCCAGTACGTTTCTGGCAATTTCGTCATTCCGTATTATGAAATTATCAAATTATCAAATCGGACATGCCCGCAATGACGTTAAATGCGTCATCAAGCCACGTGACCGTATTACCCTTTTTCGAGGGGTGTAGCCCAGCAAGCGTGAGATCTGTAAATATGGATGGCTATTATTATTTTTTGGTCAATTAAGAGATTTTCTGAAAAATCAGAGGCTGGAATATTAATAAGTAGAGGTGTATTCATGTTTTGAAAGGCTATGTTAGTTGGGTTAGAGTGGCCCTTTAAAGCACGTCTAGACACAATAACTAGGCCTACTGCAAAAGGTACAAAGTTCAAGTATAGCCTGATCAGTACTTCCAATATCAATATTATATTACATTTGAGATATTTGTTTGATGACCTTACAGTGGTAGTCATCAGTTATGTTAATGATTGAAATTAAAGTATAGCGAGCCAATCGAAGAGGTGAACTTTCTTCCGGACTTCCAAATACGAAGGTAAGAACAGCAAACTTTGAAGTGTAGGAAGTAAACTTGGTCGTTTTGATGGGATGTGGACAATAATTATGTCTTGAACACGGAGATGAAAGAAAAATTGATGAAACTGTCACGAAACGATCGTAAATCGAGTATGAGACGAGGATGAAATGAGACTGTTGCGAGATCAAGAGAGAAAGGCAGAGACAGAGCAAGAAAAGAAGGGGAAGCCAGAGCAAGAGAGGGCGAGAGAGGTAGAGAGAGTGAGAGGGTGAAAGAGTAAATATATATATATATATGGGCAATTCCACGGTAACGGAAGGACACTCAGACAAGATTTTTGAACTTCAGGTTCATACTAAAAGAACTGTTTTATTAGTATAAGATGTGAAACAGTACAGATATAATACCTATATAAGTGCCTTTAATTCTCCCCAAAAAAATTGTCATTATAGTTAAGTAGTTTAAGAATGTGCATATTAATTATCTCGGTAACGGAAGGACATAAAAATGGACATGGTTTTTCCAGTTAATTAGTGTTTATCCAAACTTTGTGAAGTTGATGAAGCTTTCCACTTGACTGAAACACATTTTGTTCCCCATAGTTTAATACATACTAATAAAACAGTTTTTTTAGTATGAACCTGAAGTTCAAAAATCTTGTCTGAGTGTCCTTCCGTTACCGTGGAATTGCCCATATATAGAGAGAGAGAGAGAGACAGAGAGATGCAGAGACAGAGCAAGTGAAGGAGAAAGGGCAGAACATGAAAGGGGAAGGGAAACAGAGCAAGAGAGAGGAGATGACACACACACACACACACTTACACACACACACACCTCTTCGCTTTGACTGGCCTTGTGAATGAAGCCAATACATTCCTTAGGTGTAATGCTGAAATATTATTCACCTATTTCATGTCGATCTATTTACAAAGGGCAGCTAGATTTATCTTTTGTCAATACATCTGCATCAGTGACAATGGTTCATATTTGCCCCTCTATTTGCCTATTTTGCAAGACATGCAAGCATTCGGGACAAGTATCGTTGGCTTTGTAAAGGCATTCGTGCTGTCAGGTTCGGTTTAGTTTGGATGGAATATATTTAGACGCCATCTTGATTTGCACAAATCACCAGTACATTGTCGAATAGTTCTTCTTTAAGCGAAGTTTAAACATCACAGAACAGCCAATCGAGGGGGTGAACTTTCTTTCGGACTTCAAAATACGAAGGTAAGAACAGCAAACTTTAATTTGTAGGAAGTGATCTGGGTCGTTTTGATGGGGGTGTGGACAATCATTATGTCGTAAAAACGGAAATGAAAGAAAAATTGATTAAACGGTCATGAAACGAGCGTAAACGAGTATGAGACGTAAATGAAATGATAATGAAGCGAAATCAAGAGAGAGAGGCAGAGACAGGGGATTAAAGCTAGAAGAATCGGGAGGGAGAGCAAGATAATGATAGGGAGACGGAGAGAGGGAGAGGGTGAAAGAGTAGATATATGTGCAGAGCCAGAGCTAGTGAAGGAGAGCAGGTGGCCAATCTTTTAAAGCTCACGGGCCACAGTTAACGATTAGAATAACTTGGCGGGCCGTAGGTAGTCTTCTACCCCTCCCCCCTCCCCCCGCCCCCCCCACACACACACACAGACACACACACACACTCATTCAATACGTGTACACACCTCCAACTTACTATTATTATTATTATTATTAACAATTGATACTTTAAATCACGGGTGGCCAAGCTTTTACAGCTCGCTGGCCACAGTTAACGATTATAATAACTTGGCGGGCCGTAGGTAGTATTCTACCCCTCCCCCGGCCCCATACACACACACATTCAATACGTGTACATACCTGCAACTTTGCACATACAAAAACAAGCAAACAACAACATCAGTAAAACAGATCAGGCTTCTTTAATGTGATTTCTGGGGTTGCATCTCGTTGAACGCGGTGTAAACGAAAGGGGACTATAGGGGGAGAGGGAGGAGACGGTTTGAAAAGAGAAAGACGTGCAAAAAAGAGTAAGAGAGAGGGGGTCAATAATAAAGACATATGTGCCTGGCTCTCACTAGACGGTGTTAATAGAGAAACATGTGTACAAGGAGTAGGAAAGAGTTAGAGAGAGAGAGAGAGAGAGATGCGATTTGAAGATAGAAAGCTATGCTAAGAGAGTTAGAGTGGGTGTGTGTGAGAGTGAGAGAGAGAGAGAGAAAGAGAAGGAGAGAGTCGATTACTAGAGAAACAGTACGTACGTTAATTCTGTCTGGAACCAGAAGGGCTTTAACACAGAGTTAACACCCTTCTGGCTCTCACCAGACTATAATGATAAATAAGAGAGGTTTTTTTTTTTTTTTTTTTTTTTTTGTCAATAATGAGGTGTGTATTCACATTCAAACATCAAAATAAAGCTGTGAGAACAAATATAATTGACGTACAATGTTATCAATAGAAATCACATATTTTCTCAACTATACAATATTTTGCTACTTTTCATCTAAAGTGCTTTTAACAGTTTCTCACGCAATTTTTGGTCTAGCTTTTCTAGCTGTTCTGTTTACTATTTCTCTTTCAAATATTATTTTAGTTTTAAACAGTTATCATTGAATCCATACTTATTCCTGACGACTAACATTTTTTAAATACACTAGAATGCGATCGTTGTTGCAACGTCTACCTCTCAGTCAATATTAATTATAAATGAGAGCGGGTATATAATGAAATATGATGTGGTTTTAAGAGAGAGAAAATGAACAGTTTTAATCACGTTCAATAGCACCAAGTTTTACAACATAACTCTTCACAAAGCACAAACAGCAGAATACATTGACATTGATGTAAAAATTATGTTACGTTTCGCTCATAATGATACTATTCAGTGAGTCTTGCGGCCTCAATACACACACATCAATGACGTTTTGCATAATTATTATTAAATAGTGGATGCTGATAGTAGCGGGGGCGTGACAGGGAATAAAACAAAAATCTGTGAAATCAATCCTCCCCCCCCGTAAAAATTAACGGGGGATCCCCTACCCTCGACGACGCACACACACACACACACACACACACCCACATACACCCCTCTTCAATTTGACTGGCCTTGTGAATGAAGCCAATACATTAATTATGTGTAATGCTGAAATATTATTCACCTATTTCATGTCGATCTATTTACAAAATGCAATGGGGCTTATCTTTTTTCAATTAATCTGCATCATGCAGTGAAAATGCTTCATACTTGTTCCCTCTATTTGCCTATTTTGCACGAGATGCAAGCATTCGGGACAAGTATCGTTGGCTTTGTAAAGGCATTCGTGGAGTCAGGTGCAGTTCAGTTTGCATGGTATACAGTTAGACGCCATCTTGACTCGCACAAATCTCCAGTACATTATCGAATAGTCCTTTTTAAAGTAACTCGGTAACATTGTTGAAGGTTGATGAAAAGTCTGCCTCATTTTGGTATGAAATGTTACTTAATATATTCCTTCTACTGTACTAACCCTCTAACATGCAAAATTTCCTGAAAAAATTCTCAAACCACAAAGATATGTATAGTCTTCTTGAAGGTGTCACTGTGCGACACCCTCTAACAGTAAATTCTCCCAACCATTTTCCATGGACAAAAATACATAATACAGGCTTTTAACGAACTTTCCAAACTTAACTGTCTGGATTGATATATAGAACCAATTCAAGATAGAGAGGCAGGAACAGAGACAGAGCAAGAGAAGTACGGGAAGACAGAGAGAGAGAAAGGGTGAAAGAGTAAAGAGAGATAGAAAGAGAGAGAGAGAAAGATGCAGAGAAGGAGAGAAGGCGGATAATGAAAGGGGAAGGGAAACAGAGCAAAAGAGAGGAGAGGACATACAAACACGCAAACACGCACACCTACACACATCCCTCTTCGCTTTGACTGGCCTTGTGAATGAAGCCAATACATTAATTATGTGTAATGCTGAAATATTATCCACCTATTTCATGTCGATCTTTTTACAAAGTGCAGCGGGGCTTATCTTTTGCCCAAAAATCTGCCTCATGCAGTGACAATGCTTCATACTTGTTCCCTCTATTTGCCTATTTTGCACGAGATGCAAGCATTCGGGACAAGTATCGTTGGCTTTGTAAAGGCATTCGTGGAGTCAGGTGCGGTTCAGTTTGCATGGTATACAGTTAGACGCCATCTTGACTCGCACAAATCACCAGTACATTATGGAATAGTCCTTTTTAAAGTAACTCGGTAACATTGTTGAAGGTTGATGAAAAGTCTGCATCATTTTGGTATGAAATGTTACTTAATATAATCCTTCTACTGTACTAACCCTCTAACATGCAAAATATTCTGAAAAAATTCTCAAACCACAAAGATATATAGTCTTCTTGAAGGTGTCACTGTGCGACACCCTCTAACAGTAAATTCTCCCAACCATTTTCCATGGAAAAAAATACATAATACAGGCTTTTAATAAACTTTCCAAACTTAACTGTCTGGATTGATATATAGAACCAATTCAAGATTGAGAGGCAGGAACAGAGACAGAGTAAGAGAAGTAGGGGGAGACAGAGAGAGAGAAAGGGTGAAAGAGTAAGAGAGATAGAAAGAGAGAGAGAGAGAAAGATGCAGAGAAGGAGAGAAGGCGGATAATGAAAGGGGAAGGGAAACAGAGCAAAAGAGAGGAGAGGACATACACACACGCAAACACACACACCCATATACACCCCTCTTCGCTTTGACTGGCCTTGTGAATGAAGCCAATACATTCATTATGTGTAACGCTGAAATATTAATCACCTATTTCATGTCGATCTTTTTACAAAGTGCAGCGGGGCTTATCTTTTGCCCAAAAATCTGCATCATGCAGTTAACAATGGTTCATATTTTGTCCCTCTATTTGCCTTTTTGCACGATATGCAAGCATTCGGGACAAGTATCGTTGGCTTTGTAAAGGCATTCGTGGTGTCAGGTTCGGTTTAGTTTGGATGGTATATATTTAGACGCCATCTTGATTTGCACAAATCACCAGTACATTGTCGAATAGTTCTTCTTTAAGCGAAGTTTAAACATCAAAGAACATCCAATCGAGGGGGTGAACTTTCTTTCGGACTTAAAAATACGAAGGTAAGAACAGCAAACTTTCAATTGTAGGAAGTGATCTGGGTCGTTTTGATGGGGGTATGGACATTTATTATGTAGTAAACGCGGAAATGAAAGAAAAATCGATTAAACGGTCATGAAACGAGCGTGAACGAGTATGAGACGTGAATGAACTGATAATGAAGCGAGATCCAGAGTTTTTCGGAACTAGAGATAGATGCCATGTGTTGCGTCTGGCCAGATGAAAGGGGCTACCTGTAGATTTATACATGTTGTGGTGCATCCGGGGGGGGGGGGGTGGAAGCATGATGGGTATAGACATGTGCAAATCCTATTATGCATGGATATCCCAACAATAATGACAATAAAATAACTTCGTAGGGCGCTTCGGTTTTTTTTTTACGTGTTGGAATTGTGCTTATTTGATGTGCGATAATGTGGTGGAGAAACGTTTACAGTGCACTCTCGTTATAAAGAACACCGATATAACAAAATTTCATTATAAAGAAGTAAAATCTCTGGTCCCATATGTGGGATTCCCTTTGTATTCTATTGTTTTTGCAACCCTGATACATGTATAAAGAAATTTGATTATAAAGAAATTGCATGGGTCCCGAGGACTTCTTTATAATGAGAGTGCACTGCACATGGTGTTCTAGAGGTGAAGGATATGCAGGATGTTAAGAATGTGGATAATATATCCCTCCCCGCCCGTGGCAGTGACCAATAAAAGACAATGACACCATGGGCCGTGTGTTGAGTGGTCTGACATAAGTGTAACGTTTATAATTAGGAAAAGTCTGTTGACCTCCAAAGTATATACAGTATTTAAGATAATTACTATTTTTTTTTTATCAATGATGGTCCAAACGTGAAGCATTGGTGGAGGAGTACATGTATGGGCCAGGAGGAAGTACACTCCCTTCACAATGGCGATTCCCTCATTCACATATGATGTATGTCATCACTCTCAAGTGAAGCAAGTATTGGAACAAGGGAACAACCTCTCGAGAGGAGTATAGGGGGAAGTGTCGTGGCAGTATTGGAATGCCCTTACAGAAACACTCCCCTCAAGAAGTTGTTCCCTCATTCACTTACAGTGCACTCTCGTTATAAAGAACACTGATATAACAAAATTTCATTTTAAAGAAGTAAAATCTCTGGTCCCATATCTTGGATTTCCTTTGTATTCTATTGTTTTGGCAGCCCTGATATAAAGAAATTTCGTTATAAAGAAACAATTTCATGGGTCCCAAGGACTTCTTTATAATGAGACGACCAAGATGTGACTTTTGCTTTGGACTACCATCCCCCTGTTCATAAGGAAAATGATGAACAACCGAAGACTTGGGGGTATGAGTTACAGGTTAATGCTAGTGTTGGACAATAATTAAAAGATTAAGGTGTTAGCAAAATCAACAGGTACAATTACTTTGGCTACATGCAGTGTTTGTTGAAGGCATGCTGAAGGGATTTTAATGTAGGCCTACTGGTACATGTCTTGAACTGTTTTGATGTTGCACATAATTTTGTGTAATGTTCCTGTGCTTGGAGGATGACTGTTGTTGATGAAGGATTATGGTGGTGAGAGGATGCATTACCCATACGGGGAATACATCCTCTCACCTACTGATTTTTATGTTGGAAGTGAATGTTGGGATAGTGTCTGTACTCACATTGGCTGGAGTTGTTCATGGGTGAAATTGTACGAAGTCCTCCCAAATTAGATTTGGGTAGCGTTGACGCATGCGGTTGAAGACGCATGCGGTTGAAGACTATCACATGAACATAACAAATGATCTTCCATGGAAAACATTTACCAAAAGTTTATATTTAATTGTAAAGTGTCAGTACAAGGTGGCAGATTTACAATGTATTCCACACACAAAAAAAACAATCGGCATGGTCCTTGTCACATACTCTGAGAAACTATAGCGACATATTGCTGAAAGTGGAAAGGATAGGGAAGATGACTATGAGTGTACCAGTGGTAGTCATGATGAGAGCAATTTATACTAAGATTCACTGATTGCTATGTGCACTCAAGTAGCCAGCAGTAACTTTTGAGATGTTGGTATTACACAATGTGTGTTATGGGTAGTTGGATTTTTTTCTTTTAAAGTCTACAAAATTATGAGAACCTTAAATAATTTTTAATTGGTAAAATGACCTTTTAAAGGAAAATGCCAGATTTTGCAACCAATGACAACAAAGCATGCCAAGTGAGTGTGTTGTTTGTAACATATTTTTGTCATATGCTCTGGCCTACAACAAATTTGTCAGAGGTGCAGAGGTAAATTTATGGTGAAATACATAGTCTTACATGTATAATAGCCCCAAAGGTGAAAGTGATTTCACACGCCCTAATATTTGTTAATACACATCCATTTTTCACAAAATTATACCTATTAGGTGACAAAAAAAATGGCGGTCAAACCTTCCAGGGAGGGTCGGTCAGTCAGCATTTTTTATTGTGTTTTTGACATTAAATTTTTCGATTAAAAAACATGGAAATTATTTGTTCTCAGCTTCTCGCTCACTCACTGCACTCGCAACTTTTCATCCAATTTTTTTGTCAAAATGGCTGATTTTTCTTGTTTCCAACAAAATTTACAATGATAAAATATAGACCTAAACACCTCAAAATAACAGTAAAATACAAAGACTGACAAATGGAGGAATGAGCCGGAGAGCCAGTAAGGCCCGAAAGTAGCCCACACCTTTACAAAAATATGTATACAATGCATGATATACACAGAAAAAAGAAACAATTAACAAAAGTTGAACGCGTAAAAAAGACTCTGACAAAAACCATTACGACAAGACAAATATGGACATGCTCTAAAGAAATTATTCATAATTACTAATCAGCTAACGTTTAAGTAGGTTTCGAAAGTGTTTTGTATTTTTTGATTCTTTGATTAGTTTAGGGAGTGAATTCGAAAGGATTAGGCCGGCTGCTTGTATACCATGACCAGAGAAAGCTTTCTTATTGAGTGTATGAGAAAGATCATTAATTTGTGTTGTTTAGTAATGGTAAGTATCAGAGCGCCTTTTGAAGTAGTCTTTGAAAGACACTGGTAAATTATTAATATAGAATGTATGCATAAATACGCCAAGTTCAAGAGTATACATGTCTATTACAGTATCGTGCATGCGCATTCAGTTTCAGCAGTTCCCTACGAAGAAGAAGTGTTCAAGCGATGCCCGTTATGGACAGAAATTGCTTGAAAACACTGACATCGTAAGTAAAAAATGGTTGTATATGTGATGTAAATGTTCATTAATATCGTGTTAAGATCTCGGTGAGCACAAACATGGAGAGCTCCTAGTCAGGAATCCGCCTGACAAGCAATAGTTCATATCCTGCCCGGTTGACGTGAATTCACGCGCATGAAAATATGCTGGTAATGATGTCTGTCCTTTGTATGAGGGGACTGACCTAACAACACCTCAAGGAAATTTTGGACGGTAATAGGTAGGGTGGGGACTTGAGTAACCGGACACTTAATTTTGTGCGTTTTTTCAGAATATGTTGCCAAAAAACATAATTGAGTAACCGGACACTTAATTTTGTGCGTTTTTTCAGAATATGTTGCCAAAAAACGTAATTTCCAAATAATCAGCATTAGAATTTCCATGCAAAATCAGGATTTATGCGAAGAAAAATAACAGCTGCGTCACCGGGTGTCTGTTTGCAACTGCGCGCGATGTTTCCCCGACGCGTATTGCGCCGTTCTAATGCGCGGTGTCCGGGTACTCAACCCGTCCGGAAATACAACCTCTCATGATACCGATTTTGTGAGCACGAAAAAGAAGACTACGACAAGGTTAGGGTCATTTTGAACAGCGATATAAACAAACTGGTAGGTTGATACGGAGTGCCATTCCAGGGAATAAAAATACAGAAGTTTCTTTTTTATCATAAACCTACTCGTAGATTTCATGTTTTGATCGACAAATTGAGGACCTGAAATAATTGTGGACGGTAATGGTAATAGGGCCCCCGTCATACGAGATGAACACGTATGCCCACGCATGGTATTACCGGACACTATTGAATTACCGGACGCGCGTTCTACGCGCGGGACTACACGTATCGAATGTGCAAGTCGAGTGGGGTGATCAAGAAATGTATGACGCATCGTAAGAACACAAAAAAAAAAAATAGAAAATTTACACATCTAACTTAGCCTAACGTATGAGTGACAAATACATGCCTTTTTCATGAAATAATCCAATTTTCCTAATGCCCGTGCAAAGTGAATGGCTGTCAAGTTTGTTTTGCAAGAAAGCAACCTGGCCAGTATCGACAAGCTGAAGCAGGAGTCCAACGAAGCCGAACAGTACTCCCGACGTACCTGTGTTCGTGTCTACGGCATACCTGAGAACCCAGGAGAGGACACCGACAAGCTGGTTCTTGATCTGGCTCGCGAGAAGATGGACCTCAACTTGGAGCAACATGAGATTGACAGATCTCATCGTGTAGGCGCGCCTGCAGCTGCAGGGGCACATAGCACAACTGGGAGGAGCGCTGCAAAACCGAGGCCCATCATAGTGAAGTGCACCTCGTACCGCACTAGAGAGAGGTTCCTGAAGAACCGCAGAAAGCTGAAAGGTACCCACATAGGCATAGAAGAAGATCTGACCGTAAGAAATAGGACCATCCTGTACAAAGCGAAGGAAGAAGTAAAGAAAAATGACAAGATAGATGCAGCTTGGTCGACAGACGGCAGGATCATCCTGTTACTGAAAGCAACGAACGGTAGATCAGTCAGGAAAAGAATTTGGTCGGTGAGTGATCTCTCAAAAATATGAACTTCAAATGACATTTTACTACTTTACAGAGACAATAATCATCATTTCCCACGTGTATACAGCCATCGTGAACTATTTTTTGTATTCTTAATATTTTGATGATAGTATTATTCAATATTGTATTGTATTTTTCTTGTTTCTTGTTCTTTGATGTCTTCTGAATGTAGTTGTATTTTGTGTAACAGGCAACATAATTTATCATGCAGAAATTGTTTTTTATGTAAATTAGATAATAATTCTGATTCAAGACTTGATAATGATACTGGTGACCTTATTGAAAATCAATATTACACTCCTTTAGAATTTTGTAATATTTTAAAAAGTTATGAACAAAGTACACTCTCTCTTGCACAATTTAATTGTCGCAGCTTGAAACAAAATTTTGATACATTTTTAAACTGTCTTGATGTTTTTTATAAACCTTTATCATTAATTGGAGTTTGTGAAACATGGTTGAAACAAGGTGAAGAACAAGAAATATATATTCCTAATTATAAGTTTGTTGGAAATTGTCGAC
The DNA here is from genome assembly GCA_035222895.1 of Strongylocentrotus droebachiensis. Taxonomy (NCBI): domain Eukaryota; kingdom Metazoa; phylum Echinodermata; class Echinoidea; order Camarodonta; family Strongylocentrotidae; genus Strongylocentrotus; species Strongylocentrotus droebachiensis. The sequence continues at coordinate 58,992 of JAVYIG010002139.1, forward strand.
CGAATAAAAGAGGGGGTGGTGTAGGTTTATATGTTAGTGATAGCTTAAGATTTATTAGAAGATTGGACTTAGATATATTTAGTGAGGATATTGAAAGTGTATTTATTGAGGTACGTAATAAAGTGAAAAATATTGTCGTTGTTGTAGTATACCGGCCTCCAAGCCATAACCCATCTAACTTTATGTCACAACTACAAGAATCTTTGATTAAAATAGTGCAGGAAAAAAAAGAATGTATAGTTATGGGCGATGTTAATGTTGATTTCATGAAAAAAGATGAAAACACGAAAGTAATGGATTTTTTTGATAGTTTTGTTGCTTTGTCTTTTTTACCATATGTTTATAAACCAACAAGAATTACAAATGATACTGCATCAACTTTAGATCATATTTTTTATAATAATCCCGGAAAAGTTTTAAAATCTGGTATAGTGATAACAGATATCAGTGATCATTTAACACCGTTTATTATTTTGAAGTCAAACAATTTTTATTCTGAACCTGATATTGAAGTGCGAAAAATCGATTTTAGTGAAGAAAATATGAAGCATTTTTGTAGTGAGTTGAACAAAGTTAAATGGGAAAGACTTAATTATATTTGTGATGCGAATGATAGATACAATTTTTTCTTTAAATTATATAAGGATATTTACGATGAGTGTTTCCCTGTTAAATTAGTTAAAACTAAAAAGAAAGTTGATAAGCCTTGGGTAACAAAAGAGGTAATCAAGCTGAGTAAACGTAAGCATATATTATATCGTAAATACCTAAGAAACTCAACCACTTTACGTGAAATGACATATAAAGAATGCAGGAATGTCTTAAATAATTTAATACGGGAAAATAAACGTGCATACTATGACTTTAAGTTTGATAATGTTCGTAATAATGTGAAAGCAACGTGGAAACTTATTAATGCAATTTTAAACAAGAAAACATTAAAGCATGGGATTAATGATATTGAAGTTGATGGTGAAAAGATTACTGACAAACAAAGAATTGTAAATATATTTAATTCTTATTTTTGTACAATCGGGCAAAAACTACAGCAAAGTATTGATAATTTGATTACTTGCAATATTGAATCAACAAAATACGACGAGTACTTGAAGGGTAACTTTTTGAATTCATTGTTTTTACAGCCTGTTACTAACGCAGATATTATTAATGTGGTTTTGAATTTTGATGAAAATAAAAGTCCAGGATACGATGAAATTCACCCTAAGGTATTGAAAAACTCAATTTATATGATTGTTACACCCTTGTGCAATATTCTAAACTTGTCCTTTGAACAAGGTATTTTCCCCGATGCTCTAAAAATTGCAAAGGTGATTCCTGTTTTTAAAAAAGGCAATAAGTCATTTTTAAATAATTATAGGCCGATATCTGTGTTATCTGTTTTTAGCAAAATATTTGAAAAGATTTTATGTGATCAATTGACTCGTTTTATTAGTAAAAATAATATTCTGTATGAAAATCAATTTGCTTTTAGAAAAGGATACAGTACTTGCCATGCTCTTCTTGATTTTATTGATAAAGTTGCAAATGCTTTTGAACTTAATGAATTTTTAATTGGTGTATTTCTAGACTTATCCAAAGCTTTTGATTGTATTGATCATAATATTTTAATAAATAAGTTATGTTTTTATGGTATAAGAGGAATTCCTCTTCTTTTAATTAAAAATTATTTATCAAACCGAAAGCAATATGTTAGCTTGGGTAATTATTCCTCTGATCACAGCACTATTTTAACTGGTGTGCCGCAAGGTTCTAATCTTGGCCCGCTCTTGTTTTTACTGTATATCAATGACTTGCCATCTGTAAGCAATATTTTATCTTCTATTTTATTTGCTGATGACACCACTCTGTTTTTATCTGGTAAAGATCCCGTAGAAATGAATATTCTATTGAATTCTGAAATTGTTAAAATACACAAGTGGTTCCTTGCCAATAAATTGTTGATTAATTTTGAAAAAACAAACTATGTAATTTTTAAAACAAGAAATAAATATGTAAATGAAGCTGCTATCAAGATTTGTATAAATAGTAAAGAAATTAAGCAAGTACACCAAGTTACTTTCTTAGGCGTCATTATTGATGAAAACTTAACGTGGAAGGACCACATTTATTATATTTCTAACAAGCTGTCAAAGGTCATTGGTGTTTTAAATAGACTCAAAGATATTTTACCATTACGCATACTTGTACAATTGTATAACTCTATGATTTTGCCTTATTTTAATTATTGTATTATTGTATGGGGCAATTGCGCTTCGTATCTGCTTCAAAAGCTATTTTTATTACAAAAAAGAGCCGTCAGGGTTATAACAAACTCATATTATAGAGCACATACAGGTATATTGTTTTTTAAGTTGAAGTTTTTAAAACTTTATGATTTATATGATATAAGTATTGGTGCTTTTATGTTCTCTTACATGTACAATATATCTACTTTACCTGATTGTTTTCATGATTATTTTATTTTTAATAGAGATATAAATCAATATAGTACTAGAAATTCACACAAACTTTATGTTCCTTTATTTCGCTATAATTTGTCAAGAACAGTAATAAAATATAAAGGATCCATTATTTGGAATAACTTACCAGATTCTCTCAAAGCATGCCCAACATTGTCTAGTTTTAAGCGTAATTTTAAACACAAACAAATATCAAGTTACAATATACTTTTTTAGCTTTTATTCATTCTGCCTGTCCTTGTATGTGTGTATATATGTCTTAGTTAATGTAATGTCTATATTGTCAATATTTTGCTTTTAATTACTTTGAAGATTTTACTTTTGGGGTTGTAGAAAAAGGGGACCAGCCTAGATAGGCCAATGGCCTTTTCTGGTCCCTCACATCCCTACTCCACCCATTAATCATTTTTAGTGTTACTGTTGTTGTTTTATTTTGTCGTTTTATTTGTTCTTATTATATTCTATATATATTGCATTTTGTATAATTGTATTTTGAATGTTATAATGCTGTAAGTTTTTATTGGATGTGAAATAAACTGAACTTGAACTTGAGAATGTCATTTTGCTATTTGTTTTCCGTGCATTTTCTTCTCGCGCGACTCGCGACTTTTGCGTTTCGCCATAGACATAACACGGTGTCCGGCAATACAGGTCGATTTTCAGCGCCGCGAAATAAGAATCATAACATGTGCAGGGACTAGGTCTACGTGGGTACACTTTCCCATGACCATGTGCATGGCATTTTAATTTTAAGCGCCAACATGCTAAATAATCTGGTCAAGTTCACGCGATTTCTACATTTACACTTTTGCGTAGCGAATAATGATTCGAGTAGTGTAAAATCTAAACAGTTAAAAAGTTACTCGCTCAAAATCGCTCAAATTTTGTATCAATTTGAAGAAAAAAATCACATTTTCACTTACCCATCATTGATGCCATTTGCCTCATGATCATCTTGAACTTTCAACTTGGTTTGGGTGACATTTCCGAGCATCCGAATGCTTCCGAAGACGTTGCTTCCAAGACCTATGATGCCAAAGATGACGTTTTGTGTGACGTCACAGGTCTACTAAATAAAATAATAAAATTCACTTTTTGGCTCAGATATATACTGTTTCGTATGTTTTTCAGCGTTTTAACCCTCTTGAAACCATTCTAAGGCGTTCCATGCGATACAATGTCAAAATGTTGGCTACAACATACATATCTGGGGCATTTTAGGTCATTACCTGGTATTTTACTACGAAAGTAATTGAGAGTGTTCCGTTATAGCCCTAGTCGTGTGGTGCGCCACCTACCGGTGTTTCCGGGAACATTGCGTCAAGAGAGATAGGCCGAGACAGGGGAGTAGAGCAGGAGAAGAAGAGGGAGGGAGAGCAATAGAGGGATAGGGAGATGGAGAGAGGGAGAGGGTGAACGAGTAGATATATATATATATATATATATATGTGTGTGCAGAGACAGAGCAAGAGAAGGAGAGCGGGCAGAAAAAGGGAGAGGGGAAGGGAAACAGAACAAGAGAGAGGAGAGACAGAGAGAGAGAAAGATGCAAAATATACACAATCTTTTCATGTAACCTTATTTTGCCATGACTCAAAGCGTTACAACTAATGGTCACCTTTGACGCTTCTTTGTTTACGTTCGGTATTATGATTTCAATTTGTTAGCGCCACACTTTCAAAAGCTTTCCCTGGATTCACATTTCGCATATTAAACGAATGGGACAACTATGAACGCGAACAACCAACTCATAGAAAAAAAAACTCTATTGCTAATGCCTAGGTCAAATTTGCCGCGGCAGCCGTGCGGTCTTAATTATATACGGCCAATAGCAATAATAGGACCGCCGCAGCTTTCCCACGGTCACATACGGTAGCGGTCCCATATGTTAGGGTAGCCGAACGGCGTATCTTGAATTTGAATCTGCGACTGCCGTACGGTCTTTGAAGTGATCACGCATGGTCGCCTTAAGGCGTCCCTGCGGCGGCCGCAGCTTTGTCGACAAATCCTAAGGTAGACGCAAGGTAGCCGCAATGGGCCCGCAAGGTGGCCTAAGGTGGACCATACGGCGACCATGCCGCCAGACTGATGCTACCGCTCCACCCCTGGAGTATATTAAACGTAAGGCTACCGTACGCTCGACGTACGGTCGCCGTAGAACCGCTCTACGCATCTAATCGCTACGGCGCGTCTAATCGCTACGGTGAACCTTGAAATGAAAACAGTTATAACTCCCACGGCGACTCGTCCGTTCTGTAGAGATAGGGATAAGCCCTAGGGTGACCCTGAGGACGCCGCAGATTCTTTGCGGCCGCAGCAAGTATCTCTCAATTTCGGAGGCGTAGGGCAGCTGTATCCTAGCCGTAGAGCAAATATGACCTAGGCATAAAGGACCTCTTCAAAGGGTAGTTTTTACAGTGGATTTTGTCCAGGTTTGCTCCCTCGAGGTAAATTGTACCAACATCTTCCAGAATATAAAAAGCGGTGCAAATTTGCAATCAAGCACCATGCATTATACGTTCTTATAAAGATGAAATAATTATGTAATCTAAAACGAATACATATTTCCTACATGGCATGTTAAGATAAATCCGTTAGCAAATTAGATACTATTTTGGTATACAAAGTCATATTGACTGTTTCATGAATTTACCCTGCATTGATATTTGTTTCTCTTTAATAACACAGTATCCTTATGTCACCATGCCTGTGTCTCTTGGTGAATGGCGTGTCAGGATCGGCACGTTCATGCGCCGTCGGAGGAAAGAATATGACTACAACTACTTTTGGAGCAAACTTCACAACTTAATTTAAAAAAACAAGAATGCGGAGCCACCCAAAGAAAACGACAATCCTGAGTGTAACATCTCATCTCGTACTGTCTCGTCACCTGATGCGAATAGTTCTCAAGGGAACACGGCCTGTCGACCTGCGTCTCCTTACAATGTCAACCTGAATACCACTCAAACCGGGCCTTCATGTGACGTCAGCATTAGCAGATGTAATGCTAATTGTCAGACTCGGTCACCATGTGACGGTCCAGAGTTTTGATACTGTCACGGAGAGAGGATTCCCATGTGATGTAAAAAGACCAGGGCATAGCGATGTCTCTCACTCTGAGTCTTCGTGTGCTGAAAACAGTGGTTCTCCAACAGCAAATGAGACCAACCCTGTCCATGACACCACTGACATTCAGAACCCAGTTCCCCGACCCTGTGTAGAAGACGAATTGGACAATAGATACATAACCATTAATCTAGTGTCACATGAATACCCCCCTAATTCCGTTCAAATAATAGAACCACCTGATGTAGTCACATCAGAATCGTACTCACATGTACCTGTAGCCATCGCGGGTGAAACAGATCGTATCCAAACAGACGTGGAGGAGACATCAAGCTCTGCACCGTCGGGGATAGAGGACCTATCATCGGGCTTTTCACCTAAACCAAGGCTAGATACAACGAGAAACACCGAGCAATCAACACCATCTATTAAGGTATGATTGATATTTATATATATTTCCCAGAGCAACCTCTATCCCATTATAACAAAAATGAGACAGATGAATACAAAAAAATATAAAAAATATAAATAATAAAAAAAAATGTATACAATTATTCATGTATAATTGTTTTTTTAAATAGGACACAGTAACTTTCAAAATTGGAGCAATTTAAGATATTTTATAAAAGACAGTTCAATTTGCTATGGATTGTTTTGATTTAACGTTAGTTGCACTATCATAATCAGTATTAAAAGTGCCCTTTACCCTTTTACGAAACTCTTATTCTCACGTGAATCTACATGTATATTTTGACAAATAACCTCTAATTATTCTTTAGAAAATTGTCTTCTGCCCAGCAATGTCATTAAGGAATTAGCGGAATATCATGAAACATTTTGTCCAATGACTACATGAACACCCTTCTATCACCTGTCTGTGATATATTAGAAATGTTAAAATAAATTAAAAACCATTGATAACAAAAAATCCACCAGAAATACATTGTGGCACTAGGATACTACCTCAGTATGGCTTTTTTTTATAGTTTGCAGAGTTAAAAGTGTGTTCTCTATTCGTAATATTCTCTTCGTTCTTAGGAAGTAACGGAAAACCACGGATCACCGACCTATCCGACCCCCCTATCAGGGACAACCAGCGGTGAAGCAGATGCAATAAAAGGAAATGACTGTCCAGACATGACCAACATACTCCTATTGAGATCCGGTGACGTAGAACGAAACCCTGGTCCAAATAATAAGTAAGTAGCATGAAAAAGCATCTTTGAAACATTAAAATCCATTGTTTCATATTTTACTGAACCTGAATCCGAGTCTAAGATTATGTTTTATGACTGACAACTCAATTAGACAAATTTTAACCCGGATCTGGACAAACTCTTAAACCCACCATTGGGTTTCAATTCTAGTGGAATACGAATCATTGAGTTTGCTGGTAAAAACAATCCTCGGATTTGATGAATGAAATCAAAAGGAAATACGTTTTGCATATTCTCGTTATGTTTAAAAGGCGCATGCTGTAATACTTTGCAGTGTTATTTAAGTACTTGCATTCAAAGGCAATGCTGTAAAATATTTTAATTTGATACAGTAAAACACTGTATTCCCAATTCAAAGGAGCAAAATAAAAATGTTTTTAACACAAGATCTATATATAAGTGCTATATGAAATTAACCATTCTTCTTATGTCTATAATTTAACCCTGGCAGTCTGACCGAGTACGAGCTCCATCTCCTTGCCGAAGATATGGATCCCTCAGATTTTAGGAAGGTCGGACTGGCTTTAGGATTCACTGAGGCTAAACTAAGTCAGTTCGAGAAAGACAGGCTGGGCAACTCCATGCTAGCTACCTATCAGATGCTTTGCGAATGGCGGAAGACAGTACGTGGAAGCGAGGCGAGGAAGACATTGGTCGACACGTTAGAAAGCAATAAGCTGGTACAGCTTGCTGATAGTGTACGAACAGGTAATAATGATAATAGTGGGTTCATAATTGTAAAGCGCTCATGTCTGTATAACTTGACATTCCTGGCGCTCTACAATTTATGATCCCGGCTCTTAAATAGCAAGGTTGCCATTACAGCAACTGTAAAGTTCGAGTCCCGCCACGGCCTTAATTTCTTAAGTACATTCACCAACTAGATGAATGGGTGCCGCGGGCAGGAATTAATTCCTTGAAATGCTAGAGCACCATCATGGCAGCCATGTTAAATACGATGTAATTATTGTCGAGCGTGTCAAGTTAGACATGAGCGGTATACAAGAACCTTTATTATTTAGCCCTATATGCTAAATTTATCAGTACCACTGCGTATTCCATTAAAACATTGCAACAAAGTGAGGAGTCTTGGAATATTGGAATGTTTAATATTTACCCTAAGGGTGTCCTCACTTTTGTTGGATATATACATTTGTATATAGGGAGAGAGAGGGGTACAGAAGGAGAGAATGGGGGGGGGGGGGCAATTCAGAATAATTTCTTTCATGCATCACTGACCTAAATATAGTTTCTTAGAGAAATGTATCACGTTAGTAGCCCCACTAGAGTTTGGATCTTACTAAATAAGTAAGGAAATTCCAAAATACGCGGTAACGTTTGGGACCAAATGCCTTCGATTTTCATATTCATCCATATGGATAAACAGTTACAATAGAGGAATCTCCGTCTAGAAAACAGGGAAATAGAACGTGTTTATGATAGATGCATTTCATTAGTTCATGGATTAAACGAATAATAATCCAGGAGCATAGCTTTTGAAACTAGAAATCGTTTTTATCTTCTTTAGTATAAAATACACACGATCATGCATATTTAATATGACGTTTACCGCAAGCTTTGCTCAATTGAATATTGTATAAAACCCGACCAGACATCTTAGTATCGACCCGAGTAACCCTTCCCTGTGGCAGTGACATCAGGGCACAATGTCAATCCAGTAATCATTGTGAAAGCCCCTATCTAGGAAATAAATGATTTCTCAGCGATTGATCATGATCCACAAGCAAATTTAAATTGAGATTTGGGAATTTACGTATATTGATATAACATTTCTGTGATTTATGGTTAATGTATTTTTGGGGAGGACTGCTCTTTTGTTATTTGTTTTATCTTTAAACACAACGTTTTTGTCTAGTAACTTTAGAAACAACGTTCTTTACCATCCCATCACAGGTCAAGTCGGTGATCACATACCCTCAATGACAGAGGAGGAAATCCAACGGGTTGCTGAAGAGGTCAAACGCTATTATGACATTAATCTCTGTCAGATTCAAGCTAATCCACTGAACACCGAGCTTACCGTTAAATTAGAACAGATCTTCACCAATCTAACGTTAATGGAAGAAGACAAAGGTACCAAGCACAAAACACCGCTTCTATACGATGACCTCCTCAAGACGAAAGTTAACGGGAACTATCCTAAACGCTTGTTGGTTGAAGGTGAAGGTGGTGTAGGGAAAACCACTTTCTGCGCCAAGATCGCTTGGGACTGGATCTACGGAAAAGGATATCAAGATTTCAAACTGGTTCTTGTCGTCCTCCTTCGCGAAGCAGAGGACAAGACTGTGGGAGAGATAGTGAAGACGTATCTTTCTGACAACAATCCGGTCACAGCCAAGCAGCTAGACAAGCACATCCTCTCAAATTCGGATGAAGTCTTTCTTGTCCTGGACGGCCTAGATGAGTCTACTGTCGATCTTAACAGCAATCAGCAAGTCGCCCGGATCACTTCCAATCGTCTGTTCAATTCAGGGACAGTACTAATAACATCGCGACAATGGAGATCAGATGAGATTAGGAAGAATGCCAATCTCAGAAAGGTGTTTGCTTTCATTGCTGTGGAAGGTTTCTCTGTTGAAAACCTCTCTTCCTACATCACCAAGTTCTTTCATCCAGACACAGCTTCCTCTGAAGATCTAAACCTATTCATATCAAACAACGATGTGATCAGAGAGAACATGGCCCCCTATCCCATATACACAGCCATGCTGTGCATAATGTGGAAAGAATTTGATGGAGAGCGCCGAGAGGCAATGTCCAAGCTGCAAACATTCTCCCAGCTATTTGATGAGATGATCCACTTTTTGGTTGATCATTACCTATCGAAGCACATTCCATCTTCAGGTATTGTTAAAGGCAAATTAAGGGAACATCGTTCAGATATTCGTCATCACCTACTTCAGATTGGCCGCGTTGCCTTCCAGGGTCTTCTGGAAAGACGGTTGGTATTCACAGAAGAAGAGTTTCAAAGCTGTCCAGAGTCTATAGATGTAGGTTGCAAAGTTGGTGCGCTCACCAGAGAAAAGAAAGTTCTTCCGAGGCGAGACAGAAGAACTAATCCAAATTTAGCAGTTCAATCGGTGCAGTTCCCTCATAAGCTCTTCCAGGAATATCTATCAGGAATTTATCTTGCATCTCTTTACAACTCAAACCGTAATGAGTATGACGGGTTGGTGGCGAAAATCATAACTGAAGCAAGAGAATACCGCTACCTCCTGTACTTCACCTCGGCCCAGCAGAAGGAGATCGGATTGGATATCGTATCACATCTCACAGCAGGAAAAAGAAAGCGTAGACATGATGATGACTTCGTCGTAGATGTAGCATACGAGAGCCAAGACCAAACAGTGGCCAAAGCAGTGGCGGATCATCTCTCTTCTGAGTCCAGCAAGACACTGAAGATCACTGAGGAGATGCAGGCACACACAGTATCAGGGCATATCTTCATCATGAATCATCGTGAAGTGGTAAGGAAAGAAACGTCGAATTTTTGCAACTTAGACTTAGGATAACGTCGTTTGGTTTGAACACTTAACTGTATACATATACCCTGTATACTAACGATGCGCAACGCGTTCTGTATAAACTTCTCTTCACCCAAATGTTGAAAAGAAGCTTGATACAATCAATTTTCTTGATGCATGTTCTATGGATCTAGTGTGGGTGCAACTCTGATTATCATTTTTTATCTGAAAATTGCAATGTACACGAATTTTGTTTCACTATTATTATCTACAAGAGTTAATAAGTATTAGGATTTAAGTCTTTTAATAGGAGTTGCGATTTATTGTTATTGTAGCACAACCGATCTTGTGTGTATTTGCAATGAAATCTTGTTTAATAATATAACACTTTTAATATCACGAACTCCAATAGGATTTGCACGTGCATACTTACAAACCAGTAGGATAAAAGCCAACTTGAATTATTATGAGATAACGTACAGAACTCAGTAAAGTTTACATTTGGTAGGATCAGAATAATTCCTTTCAAATGCAAAGTGTTATTTTAAAGTTATTTGATGTTCTTCGTGAAATATAGATTTTTGAAAGCAGAATAAAAACCAAAGGGAAATGGAAGGAAAAAAAAACATATAAACAAAATCAGTTTCTATTAAGGTGACTAATAAGGATAATATGGTATTATTTTTATGATTTACGTTTCTAGCCTCACAATATTATTTGTGTTCATGTACATTGTAGGATCATCTGACTATTGAGAAGACATGTGGACGGACGGCTTCAGAGGACCTGGCTGAATACATGTGCTCATCACGTACACTGAGATCTGTGACGATCAGTCGTACTATGCATGAAGTCTTCTACTCGGTGCTTGTGAATAAAGCAGTCGATTCCAAGGTCAGTATACATGTGTATTATCCACGTTCTGGTATATTTGGTACATCTTACTTTTAAAAGAAATGGATGCCATATTCAGTCAGGATAATAATTTGTCCGGTGTCATAAGATTAAATTAGGAGAATACTGGAAAATAGAGGTTTGTTTTTAGAAAAATAAATTTCAATTTCAGACTTTATCTTTTATTTAAGTACACAAAAAAAGAAAAATACTCCATTAAACTATTTATATAGTACTTCTGTTTAAGCTAGTGGGTTTCCACCCCCAAAAAATCGTCATCTTTGCTCGCTCTGATCATGATAGTTAATGATAGTTCATGATAGTTAAAATTTACCGTTACTTTGTATATTTTAATTTTTATATTGCGAAATAAAATTGAATTGAATTGAATTGAATGATGACCCAATTTTTCCCTAGTACACTGTTGGTTATTATGGTGGAATTATTATTTTAACCCTAAGTTATGGAATGATTTTGACAATGGGTTATTCCTCATAGAGCTAGGTAATAGTATACTCTCTCAGATTTTATTGAATAATAATGTGTTAGTGTTTGTTTTGCGAGACTGCTAAAGCATGTGTGTGCTACTATGATAATCAACTAGGGGACCTACGTCCTGAAGTCATAACTGACAGTAATGAGGCTTAATGCCTGATAAAAAGGCACTTATATAGCACATCGACACGGTTTTAATCCTGGGGGCTCACAGTAACGAGGCCATTGCTTAGCTACTGAAACATGACTATACGCAGCGGGGGCTAGGGTACGTCGCCGCCACCACAAATACAAAAAAAAAAAAAAATGCAATAACCTATCAATAATTCATTGCATTTTGTCCCGGTCCCCAATATACAAAAATCCTCTATGTGGGCATGCCTTGAACCATAATGCATTGCCCTACAGAGGAATGTATCTTGTTGGGGACCGAGGGAAAATGCAATGAATTATTGATGATTTATTGCATTTTCTTTGTTTTGTGTATTTGTGGGGGCGGCGACGAACCCTAGCCCCGCTGCGTACAGTCATGATTCAGGGGCTAAGCAAAGGCCTCGTTATTGTGAGGCCCCATAATAAAAACCGTGTCGATCAGCTATATAAGTGCCCTTTTGTGAGGCATTAATCATCATTACTGTCAGTTATGACTTAAGGACGTAGGTCCCCTAGTTGATTAGCATAGTAGCACACACATGCTTTAGCAGTCTCGCAAAACAAACACTCGCAAATTTGTATTCAATAAAATCTGAGAATGTATACTATTATTTAGATCTATTAGGAATAAATCATTGTCTTGAGGAGTTAATTTTTTCTTTATCTTCATATATTATCGATTTAATGTTTTACTTATTTATTATTTTTACTATTTTACGTATCGTATTTCCAATTTCTCTCATTGATGTGGAAAGAGTCATTTCCTTACATAAGGTGATCAGATAGTCTCTTTTGGCTTGTCTTTCGTGCTTTAATTGCTTTCTTTTTCAAGTAATCTTCTACGTATTATTCAGTTTTTCTTTTCTCTGCTAAATATCTTAAGTGATTGCTTTCTTGTATACTTGGTAAACATTCCTTGTTTCAACAAGAATAAGGAATTTGTCTTTGTGTTGATTTCCCCTTTCCTGGACGTATCATTGTGTTATTCAAATTTTCTACAAATATAAATTACGCTTCTTCTATATTGTGATCGCCTATAAATTTATTTATTCATGATTTTTTTTTCGAATTGATATTAGCAAGTGTCCAATTTTATTTCTTCCGGATCAATCTTTGGAAGATTATTTTGATTTCCTATTTTTATCAATAATGGAAAATCACGTCTTAAAGTTGTAAATTCTACATTCCAAGATATCTCATGTGAAAGATTTTGTAGATGAAAAGCATAAAACTAATGATGAACGCTTCGTCGCTCCGTGGATAATTCTTCATAATTCCTTCATAATTGTTGATATTAAAATGTTCGTTTTCCAACGACCAATTTGTGTGCATACTAAACAAAAAGGCGCGCCTCGGGGTGTAGCAGCGGAGGCAAATTTCCCTTGAGCGTATGGAAACAGCCAGTCCTCTCGTAGCAGTCGATTTCTCTATAATATAACATATTCTTAATTCCATATGGCAATACGGAATGCGACGGGAATGCTGATGGAGAGACGTCCATTTAAATTATGAATGCCGATGAGAATACATTTTTTCAATTTTAACTTAACCTATAAAAATGAACAATCGAATCCCTTCATCTTTTCCTATTCCTTTGAAAACCGCAAAGTGTTCCATGTTTATTTGTTTTCACACTTTTATGTTATGTAAAATCACATTTTTTAAATACTATTTCAATCAAATTTCAAAATAACCTTTTGCATTATAAATGAATGAGGATGGTGACTGTATCAAGATGTAAAGTTTAAAAACATGTTCAAGTCGAGTAATGTCAGCAATTGTTTATCCAACATAATGCTACAATTATATGAGATTCGGATTTTGGACGCTCAATATGTGGACTCCCCCCCCCCCCCCCCCCCCATGGAAGTGCTGATGGAGTGACGGCTATTTATTAAGAAGTGCTTATGATACAAAATATATGAATTTAAAACCTAAAAAATGAAAAATCGAATCATTTCGTTCCCGTTGTTGTGATTGTGTTTTCCATCGGAAACTGCAAAATATTTCTGAGTCTATTTTCACACATTTGTGTTACGTTATTATGAAATAAAGATTTTCAAAGTAATATCTCTATCAAATAATGTGTAAAAGTAACGTATTGATTGTGTTAGTGAATGAGGGTGGCGACTGTTTCATCATGTAATGTTAGATATAATTCAGTATAGTAATGTCAGCAATTGTTTATCCAACATGTTGTCGTACTATTACAACAGATTGAGACTCTGGACATCCGCTCTGGTGATCTCAGTGATCGTCCCGATGCATCGAGTGATCTCGCTCAGTTCATCTGTAAGATGCCTCATCTAAAGAACCTGACATTCGGTGATTCCTGTCACGATGACTACTACTCAACATTATCAGCGATGGCATCATCAGTAGAGGTATTAGTTCGGTCATATATTTTAGGACTCTAAGAAAATCACTACATACTTGTTATACTTGAAGTGTACCCTTTTCTATATTGTCAAACGCAAGTGTACGAATCCACTCTCCCATTTAGTATACCATTGAGAGTTAGCAGGGAGGAAAAGTTAAATGTTTATGGACGTGGAAGTGAACAGTGAACTTTCTGCCATAATACAAAAATCACACTGAAGATTTTATCATGGATGGTGAATAATATATGATAAACCATATTTTTAATTTCATATGACAATTCGGAAAGCGACGGGAATGCTGATGTAGAGACGTCTATTGTAATTGTGAATGCCGATGAGACTAAATTATTTAAATTTAGAAACCTACACAAATGAAAAATAGAATCCCTTCGTCTCTTCTATCCCTTTTGAAACCGTAAAAAGTTCCGTGTTTATTTGTTTCACACTTTTATGTTATGTAAAATCAGATTTTCAAAGTACTATTGCAATCAAATTTCAGAATAACGTTTCGCATTATAAAGGAACGATGATGGCAATTGTATCAAGATGTAAAGTGTAAAAACATGTTCAGTCAGCATTTGTTTATCTAACAAAATGCTACAATTATATCAGATTGGGACTTTGGACACTCAATATGTGGACCCCTCCCCCCCCCCCCCCCCCCCCTATGGAAGTGCTGATGAAGTTACGGCTATTTTGATTAAGAATTGCTCATGATACAAAAAAATATGCATTTAAATCCTACAAAATGACAAATCGAATCATTTCGTTCCCGTTGTTGTGATTGTGTTTTCCATTGGAAACTGCCAAATATTCTGAGTCTATTTTCACACATTTGTGTTACGTTATTATGAAATAAAGATTTTCAAAGTAATATCTCTAGCAAATAGATTGTAAATGTAACGTATTGATTTTGTAAGTGAATGAGGTTGGCGACTGTATCATCATGTAATGTTAGATATTCTTCAGTATATTAATGTCAGCAATTGTTTATCCAACATCATGTCGTATTATAACAACAGATTGAGACTCTGGACATCCGCTCTGGTGATCTCAGGAAATGTACCGATGCATCAAGTAATCTCGCTCAGTTCATCTGTAAGATGCCTCGTCTGATGAACCTGACACTCCGCGGTCAGTATCACGAAGACTTCTACTCAACATCATCGGCGATGGCATCAACTGCAAAGGTATTGATTTGGTCCTATATTTTAGGATTTAAGAAAATCACTTAATTTTTGTTATACTTCAAGTGTGCCCTTTTCTGTATAGTCGCAAGGAAGTGGATTATTTTACTCTTGCAATTGGTACACAGTTGAGAGGAAGCAGGTAAGACAAATTAAATGTTTTGGACGAGGAAGCGAAAAATAAACTCTCCGTCATAATACAAAAACATACTGAAGATTATCAGATTGATAACAATTAACATATACCATATTTTACATTTCATATGACAATTCGGAATGCTACGGGAATGCTGCTGGAGAGATGTCCATTTTAATTGTGAATGCTGATGAGACTTAATATTTTAATTTAAAAACCTACAAAAATTAAAAAAAATTGAATCCCTTTGTCTCTTCTATCCCTTTGGAACCGCAAAAAGTTCAATATTTATTTGTTTTCACACTTTTATGTTATGTAAAATCAGATTGTCAAAGTACTTTTGCAATCAAATTTCAGAATGACGTTTTGCTTTGTGAATGAATGATGATGGCAACTGTATCAAGATGTAAAGTGTAAAAACATGTTCAAGTCGAGTAATGTCAGTAATCGTTTTTCCAACAAAATAATACAATTATATCAGATTGGGACTTTGGACACTCAATATGTAGACCGCCCCCACCCCCTATGGAAGTGCTGATGGAGTGACGGCTATTTTAATTAAGAATTGCTCATGATACAAAATATATGAATTTAAAACCTACAAAATGACAAATCGAATCATTTTGTTCCCGTTGTTGTGATTATGTTTTCCATTGGAAACTGCCAAATATTCTGAGTCTGTTTTCACACATTTGTGTTACGTTATTATGAAATAAAGATTTTCAAAGTAATATCTCTAGCAAATAGATTGTAAATGTAACGTATTGCTTTTGTAAATGAATGAGGTTGGCGACTGTATCATCATGTAATGTTAGATATACTTCAGTATATTAATGTCAGCAATTGTTTATCCAACATCATGTCGCATTATTACAACAGATTGAAACTCTGGACATCGGCTCTGGTGATCTCAGTAAACGTCCCAATGTATCACGTGATTTGGCTCAGTTCATTTGTAGGATGCCTCATCTGAAGAACCTGACACTCAATGGTTCCTGTCACGATGAATTCTACTCAACATCTTTGGCGATGGCATCAACTGCAAAGGTATGGATTTGGTCCTATATTTTAGGACTCTAAGAAAATCACTTCATATTTGTTATACTTTAAGTGTGCCCTTTTCTGTATAGTCGCAATGAAGTGGATTATATTACTCTCGCAATTGGTACACAGTTGAGAAGAAGCAGGTAGGACAAATTAAATGTTTATGGACGTGGAAGCGAAAAATAAACTCTCCGTCATAATACAAAAACATACTGAAGATTATCAGATTGATAACGATTAACATATACCATATTTTACATTTCATATGACAATTCGGAATGCTACAGGAATGCTGCTGGAGAGACGTCCATTTTAATTGTGAATGCTGATGAGACTTAATATTTTAATTTAAAAACCTACAAAAATGAAAAAAAAAATTAATCCCTTTGTCTCTTCTATCCCTTTGGAAACCGCAAAAAGTTCAATATTTATTTGTTTTCACACTTTTATGTTATGTAAAATCAGATTGTCAAAGTACTTTTGCAATCAAATTTCAGAATGACGTTTTGCTTTGTGAATGAGTGATGATGGCAACTGTATCAAGATGTAAAGTGTAAAAACATGTTCAAGTCGAGTAATGTCAGCAATTGTTTTTCCAACAAAATACTACAATTTTATGAGATTGGGATTTTGGACACTCAATATGTGGACCGCCCCCCACCCCCTATGGAAGTGCTGATGGAGTGACGGCTATTTTAATTAAGAATTGCTCATGATACAAAATATATGAATTTAAAACCTACAAAATGACAAATCGAATCATTTTGTTCCCGTTGTTGTGATTATGTTTTCCATTGGAAACTGCCAAATATTCTGAGTCTGTTTTCACACATTTGTGTTACGTTATTATGACATAAAGATTTTCAAAGTAATATCTCTAGCAAATAGATTGTTAATGTATCGTATTGCTTTTGTAAGTGAATGAGGTTGGTGACTGTATCATCATGTAATGTTAGATATACTTCAGTATATTAATGTCAGCAATTGTTTATCCAACATCATGTCGTATTATTACAACAGATTGAAACTCTGGACATCGGCTCTGGTGATCTCAGTAAACGTCCCAATGTATCACGTGATTTGGCTCAGTTCATTTGTACGATGCCTCATCTGAAGAAACTGACACTCAATGGTTCCTGTCCCGATGACTTCTACTCAACATCATTGGCGATGGCATCAACTGCAAAGGTATGGATTTGGTCCTATATTTTAGGACTCTAAGAAAATCACTTCATATTTGTTATACTTCAAGTGTGCCCTTTTCTGTATAGTCGCAAGGAAGTGGATTATATTACTCTCGCAATTGGTACACAGTTGAGAGGAAGCAGGTAGGACAAATTAAATGTTTATGGACGTGGAAGCGAAAAATAAACTCTCCGTCATAATACAAAAACATACTGAAGATTATCAGATTGATAACGATTAATATATACCATATTTTACATTTCATATGACAATTCGGAATGCTACAGGAATGCTGCTGGAGAGATCTCCATTTTAATTGTGAATGCTGATGAGACTTAATATTTTAATTTAAAAACCTACAAAAATGAAAAAAAAATGAATCCCTTTGTCTCTTCTATCCCATTGGAAACCGCAAAAAGTTCAATATTTATTTGTTTTCACACTTTTATGTTATGTAAAATCAGATTGTCAAAGTACTTTTGCAATCAAATTTCAGAATGACGTTTTGCTTTGTGAATGAATGATGATGGCAACTGTATCAAGATGTAAAGTGTAAAAACATATTCAAGTCGAGTAATGTCAGCATTTGTTTTTCCAACAAAATACTACAATTATATCAGATTGGGACTTTGGACACTCAATATGTGGACCGCCTCCCACCCCCTATGGAAGTGCTGATGGAGTGACGGCTATTTTAATTAAGAATTGCTCATGATACAAAATATATGAATTTAAAACCTACAAAATGACAAATCGAATCATTTTGTTCCCGTTGTTGTGATTATGTTTTCCATTGGAAACTGCCAAATATTCTGAGTCTGTTTTCACACATTTGTGTTACGTTATTATGAAATAAAGATTTTCAAAGTAATATCTCTAGCAAATAGATTGTAAATGTAACGTATTGCTTTTGTAAGTGAATGAGGTTAGCGACTGTATCATCATGTAATGTTAGATATACTTCAGTATATTAATGTCAGCAATTGTTTATCCAACATCATGTCGTATTATTACAACAGATTGAAACTTTGGACATCCGCTCGGGTAGACTCAGTTTTCGTGCCAATGTATCACGTGATTTCGCTCAGTTCATCTGTAGGATGCCTCATCTGAAGAACCTGACACTCAATGGTTACTATCACGATGACTTCTACTCAACATCATCGGAGATGGCATCATCTGCAAAGGTATTGATTCGCCCATATACTTTAGCACTCTAACAAAATCATTACTTATTTGTTATACTGGAAGTGAACTCTTTTCGCTATAGTCGCACGGAAGTGGACAATTTTACCCTCGGAATTGGTACACCGTTAAGAGAAAACAGGTAGAGAGAGTGAACATTCTGTCATAATACAAAAACAGACTGCAGATTTTAACATTGATGGTGAACAAAATAATATATACCATTTTTTTATTTCCATATGACAATTAGGAATGCTACAGGAATTATGATGGAGAGACGTCCATTGTAATTTCGAATGCTGATGTTATGTTACGTAAGATTAGATTTTTAAAGAACTATTTCAATCAAATGTCAGTATGACGTTTTGCTTTGTAAATGAATGAGGATGGCAACTGTATCAAGATGTAAAGTTCGGAAATATGTTCAAGGCGTGTAATGTCAGCAATTGTTTTTTTAAACGTAATATTACAACTAGGCCTATATAGATAGATAAATAGATAGATAGATAGTTTATTGGTTTCCACGATATCTCATTTTACAAAGAGTGTAACAACATATTGAAAATGATTATAACATACATGTACATACAATACCGGTACACACAATTCAGAATATTGTCCATTAAGTTGAACTTAAGAGATATAGTGGCGGAGCCTATCGAAAAGCAGAGCTTGTTGTGGGTAGGCCCCTTAAACTACAAATGACATAATTAACTAAAGTAAAGCTTATAAAATACAAATACACGCTAAAACAGGGAAAGGGAGATTACATGGATACATGAACCGATACTCACAATTAACTACAAAAGACAAGGAAAAGGGAAGGGAATATATCTGCAGCGTTTTGAAACAATATTACAATATAGTTTGTTCTCGATATGAGTATATTATAAGCATAGTTGGTATGTTCATACCGTTAGTTACTCATTGTAATGAACAAAAGTATACAGCTTGGAGACAAGAATAGTCAGGAATCAGGAATGACAATATGTATTTAAATAATAACTTTTCAATTTTCTTCTGAATACATGTACACTAACAGACCTTTTAATCATAGAATCGAGAGAATTCCAGAACTTAGGACCTGTATATATTAATGTATTTTGAGCAAAGCGTGTTCCCGTTCTAGGAAGGTGATAGGAAAACGCCTCTCGGGTAGGATATTCGTGGACTTGATTTCTTTTCTTAAACAAATAAGATAGTGCCTGGGGCAGTTCGTTGTTATTCAGCTGAAACATGAGGCAGCCTAATTGTACATTAAATTATCCCGAACTCTCAGTACTTTAGTATTAAAGACAAGAGGGCTTGAGTGAGTACGAATAGGTACATTGCAAATTGTTCGTATTGCTCTTTTTTGAACAACCAGGATTTTGTCCAGTTGAAGTTTCAATGAACTACCCCAGGCAAGAATACCATAGTTCAAGTAGGGCAACATTAAAGTGGAGTACAACATTTGCAATACATATGATGGGAACATAGGTTTTAGTTTGTATATCACACCAGCATTTCTTGATAGTAATGAACACAAATAATTGGTATGTATTTTCCAGGACATTTTATCATCGATAAACAGGCCAAGAAACTTGGTCGATTTTACTTTCTTTTTAACATTGTTGAAATAGATATCTCCTGGTAAATCAGATATTGCATTGCTAAATTATATGAAATTAGTTTTGTCCAAGTTCAGTGACAGTCAATTTGCAAAAACACACTGTGTATATCAGATTAGGACTTTGGACACTCAATATGTATACCCCCCCCCCCCCCCCTCCCATGGAAGTGCTGATGGAGTGACGGCTTTTTTGATTAAGAATTGCTGATGATACTAAATGTATTAATTTATAATAATAATACTAATATAAATTCAAAACCTACAAAAGGAAAAATCGAATCTCTTCTTCCCCGTTGTTTTGATTGTGTTTTCCATTGAAAACTGCCAAATGTTCTGGTTCTATTTTTAACAGAATTGTGTTACCTTTTTTTAAATACAATTTTCAAAGTACTATCTCTATCAAATAATTTGTTAAGGTAACGTATTGCTTTTGTAAGTGAATGAGGATGGCGACTGTATCATCATGTAATGTAAGATATAATTCAGTATAGTAATGTCGGCAATTAATTATTCATCATGATGTCGCACTAATACAACAGATTGAGACTCTGGACATCCACCCTAGTGATCTCAGTAAACGTCCCAATGCATCACGTGATCTCGCTCAGTTCATCTGTAAGATGCCTCATCTGAAGAACCTGACATTCTGGGGTTCCTGTCACGATGAATTCTACTCAACATCATCGGAGATGGCATCATCAGTAAAGGTATTGATTTGATCGTATATTTTAGGACTCTAAGAAAATCACTTTATATTCAAATACTGAAAGTGTATCTTTTTCTGTATAGTCACACTCAAGTGGATATTTTTACTCTCACAATTGGTACACAGTTGAGAGAAAGCAGATAGGAAAAGTTCAATAATTATGGACGTGGAAGCGAAAAATAAACTTTCTGTCATAATGCAAAAACATCCTGAAGATTATCAGATTGATAACGATTAATATATACCATATTTTTCATTTCATATGACAATTCGGAATGCTACGGGAATGCTACTGGAGAGACGTCCATTTAAATTGTGAATGCTGATGAGACTAAATATTTTAATTTAAAAACCTACAAAAATGAAAAAAAATTGAATCTCTTCGTCTCTTCTATCCCTTTGGAAACCGCAAAAAGTTCAATATTTATTTGTTTTCACACTTTTATGTTATGTAAAATCAGATTGTCAAAGTACTTTTGCAATCAAATTTCAGAATGACGTTTTGCTTTGTGAATGAGTGATGATGGCAACTGTATCAAGATGTAAAGTGTAAAAACATGTTCAAGTCGAGTAATGTCAGCAATTGTTTTTCCAACAAAATACTACAATTTTATGAGATTGGGACTTTGGACACTCAATATGTGGACCGCCCCCCACCCCCTATGGAAGTGCTGATGGAGTGACGGCTATTTTAATTAAGAATTGCTCATGGTACAAAATATATGAATTTAAAACCTACAAAATGACAAATCGAATCATTTTGTTCCCGTTGTTGTGATTATGTTTTCCATTGGAAACTGCCAAATATTCTGAGTCTGTTTTCACACATTTGTGTTACAATATTATGAAATAAAGATTTTCAAAGTAATATCTCTAGCAAATAGATTGTAAATGTAACGTATTGCTTTTGTAAGTGAATGAGGTTGGCGACTGTATCATCATGTAATGTTAGATATACTTCAGTATATTAATGTCAGCAATTGTTTATCCAACATCATGTCGTATTATTACAACAGATTGAAACTCTGGACATCCGCTCGGGTAGACTCAGTTATCGTGACAATGTATCACGTGATTTCGCTCAGTTCATCTGTAGGATGCCTCATCTGAAGAACCTAATACTCGAGGGTTTCTGTCACGATGACTTCTACTCAACATCATCGGAGATGGCATCATCTGCAAAGGTATTGATTCGCCCATATACTTTAGCACTCTAACAAAATCATTACCTATTTGTTATACTGGAAGTGAACTCTTTTCGATATAGTCGCACGGAAGTGGACAATTTTACCCTCGGAATTGGTACACCGTTAAGAGAAAACAGGTAGAGAAAGTGAACATTCTGTCATAATACAAAAACAGACTGCAGATTTTAACATTGATGGTGAACAAAATAATATATACCATTTTTTAAATTCCATATGACAATTAGGAAGGCTACAGGAATTATGATGGAGAGACGTCCATTGTAATTTCGAATGCTGATGTTATGTTACGCAAAATTAGATTTTTAAAGAACTATTTCAATCAAATGTCAGTATGACGTTTTGCTTTGTAAATGAATGAGGATGGCAACTGTATCAAGATGTAAAGTTCGGAAATATGTTTAAGTCGAGTAATGTCAGCAATTGTTTTTCCAACAAAATACTACAATTATATCAGATTGGGACTTTGGACATTCAATATGTGGACCGCCCCCACCTCCTATGGAAGTGCTGATGGAGTGACGGCTATTTTAATTAAGAATTGCTCATGATACAAAATATATGAATTTAAAACCTACAAAATGACAAATCGAATCATTTCGTTCCCGTTGTTGTGATTGTGTTTTCCATTGGAAACTGCCAAATATTCTGAGTCTGTTTTCACACATTTGTGTTACGTTATTATGAAATAAAGATTTTCAAAGTAATATCTCTAGCAAATAGATTGTAAATGTAACGTATTGCTTTTGTAAGTGAATGAGGTTGGCGACTGTATCATCATGTAATGTTAGATATACTTCAGTATATTATTGTCAGCAATTGTTTATCCAACATCATGTCGTATTATTACAACAGAAGATTGAGACTCTGGACATCCGCTCTGAGGAGCTCGATGATCGTCCCGATGCATCGCGTGATCTCGCTCAGTTCATCTGTAAGCTGCCTTATCTGAAGAACCTGGACTTATGTGGTTACTATCACGATGACTTCTACTCAACATCATCGGCGATGGCATCATCTACAAAGGTATTGATTCGCTCATATATTTTAGGACACTAAGAAAATCACTACATATTTGTTATACTTGAAGAGTACCCTTTTCTATATTGTCAAACGCAAGTATAATATTTCACTCTCCCTTTTAGTATATCCTACCATTGAGAGGAAGCGGGTTGGAAAAGTTAACTGTTTATGGACGTGGAAGTGAAAAGTGAACTTACTGCCATAATACAATAACAGACTGAAGATTTTAACATGGATGTTGATTAATATATTATATATCATTTTTTTTTGTGCATACTAAACACAGAGGCGCGCCTCGGGGTGATAGCAGCGGAGGCAAATTTCCCTTGAGCGTATGGAAACAGCCAGTCCTCTCGTAGCAATCGAATTCTCTATAATATAACATATTCTTAATTCCATATGACAATACGGAATGCGACGGGAATGCTGATGGAGAGACGTCCATTTATATTGTGAATACCGATGAGAATAATTTTTTTTCAATTTGAAAACCTAGAAAAATGAAAAATCGAATCCCTTCGTCTCTTCTATTCCTTTGAAAATCGCAAAGTGTTCCATGTTTAGTTGTTTTCACACTTTTATGTTATGTAAAATCAGATTTTGAAAATACTATTTCAATCAAATTTCAAAATAACCTTTCGCATTATAAATGAATGAGGATGGTGACTGTATCAAGATGGAAAGTTTAAAAACATGTTCAAGTCGAGTAATGTCAGCAATTGTTTATCCAACACAATGCTACAATTATATCAGATTCGGATTTTGGACACTCAATATGTGGACCCCCCCCCCCCTATGGAAGTGCTGATGGAGTGACGGCTATTTCAGTTAAGAATTGCTCATGATACAAAATATATGAATTTAAAACCTACAAAATGACAAATCGAATCATTTCGTTCCCGTTGTTGTGATTGTGTTTTCCATTGTAAACTGCCAAATATTCTGAGTCTATTTTCACACATTTGTGTTACGTTATTATGAAACAAAGATTTTCAAAGTAATATCTCTAGCAAATAGATTGCAAATGTAACGTATTGCTTTTGTAAGTGAATGAGGTTGGCGACTGTATCATCATGTAATGTTAGATATACTTCAGTATATTATTGTCAGCAATTGTTTATCCAACATCATGTCGTATTATTACACCAGATTGAGACTCTGGACATCCGCTCTGATAATCTCGATGATCGTCCCGATGCATCACGTGATCTCACTCAGTTCATCTGTAAGATGCCTCATCTGAAGAACCTAACATTCTGGGCTTTCTGTCACGATGACTTCTACTCAACATTATCGGCGATGGCATCATCTACAAAGGTATTGATTCGCTCATATATTTTAGGACACGAAGAAAATCACTACATATTTGTTATACTGGAAGTGTACCCTTTTCTATATTGTCAAACGCAAGTGTAATATTTCACTCTCCCTTTTAGTATATCCTACCATTGAGAGGAAGCGGGTTAGAAAAGTTAACTGTTTATGGACGTGGAAGTGAAAAGTGAACTTACTGCCATAATACAAAATCAGACTGAAGATTTTAACATGGATGTTGATTAATATATTATATATCATATCTTTAATTCCATTTGACAATTCGGAATGCTACAGGAATTATGATGGAGAGACGTCCATTGTAATTGTGAATGTTGATGTTATGTTATGTAAGATTATGTTTTCAAAGAACCATTTCAATCAAATGTCAGAATGACGTTTTGCTTTGTAAATTAATGAGGATGGCAACTGTATCAAAATGTATAGTTCGGAAATATGTTCAAGGCGTGTAATGTCAGCAATTGTTTTTTTAAACGTAATATTACAACTAGGCCTATATAGATAGATAAAAAGATAGATAGATAGTTTATTGGTTTCCACAATATCTCATTTTACAAAGAGTGTAACAACATATTGAAAATGTTTATAATATACACGTAAATACAATACCGGTACACACAATTCAGAATATTGTCCATTAAGTTGAACTTAAGAGATATAGTGGCGGAGCCCAAGGAAAAGCAGAGCTTGTTGTGGGTAGGCCTCTTAAACTACAAATGACATAATTAACTAAAGTAAAGTTTATAAAATACAAATACATGCTAAAACAGGGAAAGGGAGATTACAGGGATACATGAACCTATACTAACAATTAACTACAAAATACAAGGAAAAGGGAAGGGAATATATCTGCAGCTTATTGAAACAATATTACAATATAGTTTGTTCTCGATATGAGTATATTATAAACATAGTTGGTATGGTCATACCGTTAGTTACTCATTGTAATGAACAAAAGTATACATCTTGGAGACAAGAATAGTCAGGAATCAGGAATGACAATATGTATTCAAATAATAACTTTTCAATTTTCTTCTGAATACATGTACACTATCAGACCTTTTAATCATAGAATCGAGAGAATTCCAGAACTTAGGACCTGTATATATTAAGGTATTTTGAGCAAAGCGTGTTCTCGTTCTAGGAAGGTGATAGGAAAACGCCTGTCGGGTAGGATATTCGTGGATTTGATTTCTTTTCTTAAACAAATAAGATAGTGCCTGGGGCAGTTCGTTGTTATTCAGCTGAAACACGAGGCAGCCTAATTGTAAATTGAAAATATCCCGAACTCTCAGTACTTTAGTATTAAAGACGAGAGGGCTAGAGTGAGTACGAATAAGTACATTGCAAATTGTTCGTATTGCTCTTTCTTGAACAACCAGGATTTCGTCCAGTTGAAGTTTCAATGAACTACCCCAGGCAAGAATACCATAGTTCAAGTAGGGCAACACTAAAGTAGAGTACAACATTTGCAATCATATGATGGGAACATAGGTTTAAGTTTGTATATCACACCAGCATTTATTGATAGTAATGAACACAAATAATTTGTATGTATTTTCCAGGACATTTGATCATCGATAAACAGGCCAAGAAACTTGGTCGATTTTACTTTCTTAATTTTAACATTGTTGAAATAGATATCTCCTGGTAAATCGGATATTGAATTGCTAAATAATATGAAATTAGTTTTGTACAAGTTCAGTGACAGTCTATTCGCAAAAATCCACTGTGTATATCAGATTAGGACTTTGGACACTCAATATGTAGACCCCCCCCCCCCCCCCCCCCCATGGAAGTGCTGATGGGGTGACGGCAATTTTGATTAAGAATTGCTGATGATAATAAATATATTAATTTATAATAATAATACTAATATATAAATTCAAAACCTACAAAATTAAAAATCGAATCTCTTCTCTCCCGTTGTTTTGATTATGTTTTCCATTGAAAACTGCCAAATGTTCTGATTTTATTTTCACACAATTGTGTTGCCTTTTTTAGAATAAAACTTTCAAAAAATATCTCTATCAAATAATTTGTAAAAGTAACGTATTGCTTTTGTAAGTGAATGAGGATGGCGACTGTATCATCATGTAATGTAAGATATAATTCAGTATATTAATGTCGGAAATTGTTTATCTAACATGATGTCGTACTATTACAACAGATTGAGACTCTGGACATCCGCGCTGATGATCTCAGTAAACGTCCCAATGCATCACGTCATCTCGCTCAGTTCATCTGTAAGATGCCTCATCTGAAGAACCTGACACTCAATAGGGAGTACGAGGTCTTTCTTCACGATGACTTCTACTCAACATCATCGGTGATGGCATCATCAACAAAGGTATTGATTCGGTCATATATGTTAGGACTCTAAAAAAATCACTTCATATTTGTTATACTTGAAGTCAGGCGCGGATCCACGTAGCGATTTCTCCGGCCCGGCCGCGTCTTATTTTTTCGTACCACGGCGAGCCCGGATTCCTGTTTTATCATGAATATTCATTACGCAGGGTCGGGGAAAGTCTCGATTCTCTTGAATATTCATGTCTGATCGAGGCATGCGCAGCATCGAATATCGTGTGTAACACGTACGTTGGATTAATGGCAGGCCTATAATATGACATAGAAAAGCAATGTCATGGTCATTTAGATAATACAGTCACAAATGCTGTGTTTAATTACTAGTAAATGCCAAAATGTCAGTAGACATGATAGATAGCATATTTTTCAAGTAAGAGTCTTGATAGGCAATTTTTGAGTAGCCTAGGCCTACTTTTCTGAGATTAATGGGAGTCTAGTTCTTTTTATGAATGGGTAAATAATCAGTTCTAGGTTTGCTTTTAAATATTACAAGCAGAGGTTGCATTAATTGAATATGTGATACATTATTATAAACTGTATAAAATAAATAACAACAATAGGCCTACATACAGACATTTATCAAAAATAAAATACTTGTGTATTGCACTTAAATTATTTCTATGATCTATGCTCACTTAACTGCATAATTAAGGAAGAAAAGGAAGAAAGAAAAATGGGATTAGAAAGAAGAATAACAAAGTTAAAAAGTAAAATATATATAAATAATAAATGAACGGAAGAAATAAAGAATACGGAATAGATACCAAGGAAGAAAGAAATAAATTGCAAGAAAATTGAAATGAAAAGAAGACAAAAGAAAAAGGGAAAGGAGCTAGATAATATTGATACCATATCTTCAATCTTTTTTCTTTTATCTGCCTCTTGTTTTTGTGTAGACCTAGCTACCATTTTTTTCCTTTCCTTTCTCTCTTAAAAGTTCTCTTTGGTTTCTTTCTTATTATACATTGTTCTATCCTTACTCATATACTGTGCAGAAATGATTTCCTCCTATGGCGTATTTCATCTAGATTATATGTTTGTCACGAGCTGACAAAATAATGAGGGAAGGGGGGGGGGGGGGGTGGGGGACTCGATGATAATTCATCATTTGAAGGTTAACAATGTGATGTCCATGAGTTATATGCACCCACTGAAGAAAATCCGTGTATAGGGTTGCTGCAGGAACCCCAGCACCCACAGATCCCACCCATGATGAGACAAACTCGAGAGAAAACTACACATTTTTTCACATACATTAATTTTTTATTTTTTTAAAATCCAAGATCGGTTGAACTCTTTTTGACCCCTCCCCAGGACGTCGATCAATTACATGTATGTGCCCCCCCTCCCCCCCCCCCCCAACAAAAAAAACCCATCAAACTCTGGCTACGGCCCTGGCGATAATTACCCACTATTCAAATCTGACAGGTGCCCCTTTTCTTCAACAAATGCCCCTTTTACTTCATAATAAGTGCCACTGTTCCATTTTCATAAGTGCCCCTTGTGATATCTGATAAAAGCCCTTTTATATTTTTACTTTGACACGCGTCCCCTTAAACTTTCTAACAAGTGCCCTTTTACCTTTTGATATGTGCCCCTTTCCCTGTTTAATAGGAGCCCCAACCCTTCCTCATAAATGCCCCTTTGACACATGCCCCCTTTTCCTTTTTTTATAATTCCCCTTTTCTCTCTTTTTCTGTCTTTCGAAAACTATCTTCTGCAAGGTTTGTTCTCTTGACTGAGCAACCTGTTGCAATTCCTTTCTGTCTCACTTTCAGTCGTACTTGTTGCCACTCATTTGCATTCACTCGTTATCAACTACCATCAACCATTCCATATTCACTCCATTACTGTCCATATTTCAATTTCATTCTCTTCACTCTCCCTTTTTGCAGCCTTTCCAGGAGCTTTGCTAGAAGTAGAACATTTCTAATGTAGAGGCCAGAGAAACCGGAAAGTATGTTAATCATTTTATTCAAATATCTAACTTGAAAAAAAGATAGGTAAAACATTGTTTAATTACAATATATTGACATAATTTTGTTAAAGAAATTTGAATTTAACACTGGACATTTTTAATTGGTTTGCCAACCCCCCCCCCCCCCCCCCAAAAAAAAAAAAAAAAACACCAACACAAAAGTGGTACCAGGGTTTTTGTTAGGAGGCCCATGTCCTGTATAATTTTTATTTTTAAGAATAGTTTTCTCTTTTTTATTAATTTGACATTGGCATACCGTAAATTTCACCAGGAACCCCCCCCCCCCCCCATTAACAATTGACACTGCCATTACTTCTACCAACAGTAATGCTATAATTCAAAATTTCACTTTCTAAATCCTTCTAATATAAACATATAGTCATATTTGTACACTTTTGCAACCTGTTAGATGGACCATGTAGTAACAGCACCTGGAAGAGGATAGCAAGCCCCCCCCCCCCCCCCCCACTCCCTGTTTTCTTCAGTTGGGAAGCATCGAAACATGATTCTATTAAAGCTACCAGTTTGGATACGAAAGGCAATGAGGATTAGCAGTTTCCATATTTAATGCATTTAGAGTGTTGTCTTTCAAACCTTCTTACATACAATACTTGAAGTAGCAATAATTTCATAATCTACAAAACTTTCCATACAGAAGTCCATGGAGGTAAATGAATTTTAACATTTATAATTATAATTAAAATATCGTTGATTAATTCAATCTTTAATATAGACTGATAGACAGACCTTTATCACTCAAATTTGAAGGAGAATCTTTCTGCCCAGTCCTCAGTTTCATCCTATAAGATGGTAGTTGACATTGTTAGAATTTTAATGTTTATTCGTTGAGGATTAGTTATCTTTAATTATTTGAAAGTCGACAAGATGATAAACTTCATTAGCTTTATTGAATGTAGTATTCTACAAACATATAATACAAATAACAAATAAATATCATGTAAATATTCCAGTTTAAACCCATCTCTATTGTCCTCTTTCATTATATGAGGGTGGCATCTTTAAGACGTAGTCTCGTGTAGATATTTTCTGCATTCATCACTAAAGTTGTAGCCTAGTTTTCAGAAAAAAATATAACCCAAGTCTGTTGAATGGAAAAATGAAATAAGATATAAAAAAATCAACAATGACTAATAACATACACCCTGATACCTGCTCATAAAAAGGAAGGACTGAAATTCACTTGGGGTTCTAGTGGGCAAACCTAAACTATTTTTTTGTACAAGACTAGTTTAAATACTGACCGCATCTTAGATTATTACTAATGATCCCATTAAGACGATAGGCCTGCTGGAGCTCGGATCAGACAAGGTATGAAATAAGTAATACAATGTAATACAACTCGTGCTCATACCGGTAATTGAATAATACTCGGTTAAGTATGGGACATAAAATGACCAAACAACTTTGACCAGAGAATGTACTAGAAATAATGCTACTGAAACATACGTAATGTAGACTTATATTTCATCTATATTGACATTTAATTTTTAATCTAAATTACAATTGTGATATTTAGTCAATTATTATTTTACAAGTCAACTGGCAATGAAAAATATCTGTTTCAGATCTATAATTTTCTCCATGACATTTGTTCCACAAAAATTTATTGGGGTACCTTCATGTACATTAGCACACTTGCTCGTATGAAGTGTAGTAGGCCCGCATCTCTAGATATGATCCCGTCAACATCTGTTCTTTGTTCCTCTCCTGAGTTTGCAAACCAGCATGCCTTCATCATCCACTGTAGAGAGGCATCATCCTACATGAGAGAAAACAAAGTAGGTACTTCAATTAAAAACTGATACTGATGGATACATATCAACCATAATACATCCTATAAACAGACTTTTATCAATCTTATTTTGTGTTCTTCTTCATCTTCATTGCTCAAGAAGTGAAAGGACCCCTTACAAACAAAATAATGAGGGGTCCTGTGTATACCCTACATGTAGTGCTTACGATGTGCATTTGATATGGCTCTTCTAAACACAGGACCTCCTGTAAATAAGGACAAATTTTCCTTTTTAAACAAAGAAAGAAAAGACATCAATATTTGTATACTAGGTGCAGAACTAGAATAATATATACCCTCCACTATATATGCTTGCAATGTCAACTTAGTTCCATTTGCTTTTGAGTGAATTAATAGGTGGTCGTTTAATATGTGTGTGCTAAATAACCTGATAACTGTACCTGCATGGGACTTTCTGCTTCATCTTGCAAATATAAGAGATGTTGTAATGTCCTCCTTCCAGCTCTTCAGTTTCAATCTTTTGGAACAAAAAGAAGAAAAAAATCAATACGACAATCAAGGCATCCCTTTCTCCTTAACAAAATAAAATAGATCTAGCATAATACAAATTAATAGATATTTTTTATGTCATGGTTGGCCTTAATTTTGATATGGTGTGGAAATCAACATTCCTATTTAATGAACCACAGTACAAAGTAAAACTAAAAGGAAGATTTAACTTGTGCATCAAACAGTGGTTTCTATGGCCTATGAACACGAAGTAGTACTAAGTAGAATTAGTTTATTATAACAAGAAGAGGTGGACTACATACCATATAAGCAGAGGCGGCGCTCCGAGGGGGGGGGGGCGGCAAGGGGGCACAGTGCCCTCCCATTTTGTCAAGTACCTTAAAGTGCCCCTTTTTGCATTAGGAAAAGTGACCCTTTTTACATAGGAAAGTGACCCTTTTACTTTGACAAGTGCCCCTATTAAGTTTTTAAAGTGCCCCTTCCCCTTTTAACTTGGATAAGCGCACCTTATATCTTCACATGTGCCCCTTTCATTTTTAATAAGTGCCCCTTTTTCTTATAAGTGCCCCCATTTAAAAATAGGCCCTTTCCCTTCTCATAAATGCCCCTTTTCATTCTCTTAAGTGCCCGTTTTCATCTCTTGTAAATGACCCTATTCACTTCTGAGAGATACTTGTTTTACTTTGACAAGCACCCCTTCCCCTCCTAGTCAGTACTCTTTTCATCTCTTATAAATGCCCCTTTTATTTTGACACATCCTCCTTTTCCTTCCTATATAATGCCTTTTTTCCTTATAAGCACCCTTACCCCTTATCATAATTACCACTTTTCGTCTTTGATAAGTGCCCCGTTTATTTTTAACATGTGCCACTTTTTCTTTTTAATAAGAGCCACTTCCCCTTCTCATTACCCTTTTAACAATGATATGTACCCAATTTCCTTTCTTATAAAGAACCTATCCCTTTTTCATAAATGCCCCTTTTCACTGCTTATAAATGCCCCCTATCAAAATCTGGGGTGCCTCTTTTCCGTCGACAAATGCCCATGTCCTTATCATCCCTGGTGCATGCCTCTTTGTTTAGGTGTAAGAAGTGCCCCATTTTCACCTCTGATAATTAGCCTTTGTACTTTGACACGTGCTCCTTTTCTTTTCTGATAAGTGTCTTAACCCTTTCGATAAGTGTCCCCTTTTCCTCTCATCATTAAACGTGTCCCTATTTTCAAGCAACTAAAAGCAATTTCCCATAAAGCTCGCTCGCTACGCTTGCCCATAGTTATAGATGTTATAATTATGTAACTTATCACAGATCTATTCAGTCTTCCGTTATGAGATTGTGCTTATAACCCCATCAGGATTGGGTTTTCCTCTTTATAAGATGTAATTTTTCGCACTGCGACCTCACAAATCTTACATTTTTTCCTCGCTCGCAAATGAATTTTTAGACCATCACACCCAACTGCAAAGTATGATACTTAAGCAATATCTTATATGCTGTATGAAGAGAAACAAATATTGAAATCATCCCTGATTATGTAATCACAAAATAGGGGTATATACCAATGTCAAAAAATTTGTATATTTTCTCTCTGAAGGTGCCCGTTTTTCAAGAAAGTGCCCTTTTTGTTGGTGCCCCCCCCCCCCCACACTTTGGAAGTTGCTCCGCCGCCTCTGCGTATAAGTAAACATAATTGTCAACTACCCTAGGGGTCTTCTCTTATACAACGTCCCAAAAAAATGAACTGCACACTTTGGAGAAGAAAAAAATCTTTAATAGCTCTATACTAGATCTAGATCTAGAAAAGTTATGACAACTTGACAAGCACACTGGACACACACAACATCTGAACATTAAATAAATGAATCCTAGGTCTAGATCTAGTTTGTTTGTTTTTGAATATTTTTATTAATAACTTCCAGGTTTAAGTCTAAATGAAATATGGTTTGGAGCTGTTTGATTATCCATGGTCACAAACAATTTTGGTCTAAAAGTTGACACGCACCAATGTTGCATGCAACTGAGCGAAATATGGCACTGAGTGTAGCCAACAGTGCAGAGTCCACATCTACTAAAGATATAAACAAGAATTAACCCTCTTGGATTATCAAAGAAATCATACTTCATAGATTATTTTAAGGTGTAACGTTAAATCTAGATTTAAATTCAATGGATGATTGGTGAATTAGATTCACGATGACGATCAAATTTGGAATAAAACCTGATTAGAAAGTTTTATCTTGTTGCAGATGAGCACCGAAATTCCCCGGGGTGGGCCTGCCCGAACCCCGGGGCTCTAAAGGGTGACATGACGGCAAACCGCAGTCAAACTACTTCACGACGATGAAAATCAAAGTGCAATTTCAAGAGAAATATTTTCCTAGCCTTTTCCCCAAAAATCTGTTGAGAACTGTCTCAAAATGTAAAGAAATTACAGTAGATCACGAATTACAGCTTTTTCAAATTAATGACTAAATTATCTTAATCTACTGATATTTCAATAAATTACTCACCCATATGCATTCTCCACCTGAGTCCATGAACTAAATCTTCTCACTTTGTGCGAGTATAGCGCGCGCGTCGTGCATGAATCAGCTGCGACCTCAACATACAGTTCCCACTATATGAATATTCAAGAGAATCGAGACTTTCCCCGACCCTGCGTAATGAATATTCATGATAAAACAGGAATCCGGGCTCGCCGTGGTACGAAAAAATAAGACGCGGCCCGGCCCCCACCAGCCCCCCCAAAACGGTAAAAAAATAGGATAATAACGTAAATTAAACTTTTTTTTCACCCCCCTCAAAAAAAAAATAGTGGTTCTCCTCTCGAATCATCCCCTCCCCCCCCCCCCCCCCCCCCGCTTATTCACCGACCGGCTGAGTCGGCGCTAAATTTTACCTCAAAAAAAAAAATGTGCTCTTACCCCACCGGCCCGGCCGGCTGAGTCGGCGCTAAATTTTTTTTTCTTCAAGATTTGGGCCCCCCCCCCCCCTCCTGTCGCCGGCTGGATCCGCCCCTGCTTGAAGTGTACCCTTTTCTGTATAGTCAAACTCAAGTGGACGATTTTACTTCCGCAATTGGTACACAGTTGAGAGAAACCAGGTAGGAAAAGTAACGTTACATGAAGTGGATGCGAAAAGTAAAATTTCCGGCATAAAACAAAAAAAGACTGAACCTTTTAAGATTGATAGTGAATATTATATACCACTTTTTTTCATTTCATATGACAATTGGGAGTGCTTTGGAATTGCTGATGGATAGACGGCTATTACAATTGTGAATACTGATGAGACTAAATACTTGAATTTAAAAGTCTTCACAAATGTAAAGTGAACCTTTTATTCCCCGTTATTTCGAATCTGTAACATGTTAAAATCTGCCAATTCTTAGTTAAAATATGGTGTTTCAAAGTACTTTTTCTATCAAATATTAGAATGACATATTACTTTTGTCAATGTATGAGGTTGGCAACTTCATTATGATGTAATATTTAACAATATTTGTAAGTAGTGTAATGTCAACAACTGTATATCCAACATAATGTTACTATTATAACATATTAAGATTTGAAATCCGATATGTGAATCATCCCCCCTCACTCATTCAGACGTGAAAATATAGTAGGGTCAGTAAGATTACCGGATCATATGCCGAGGGAAGGAATTCCCTCTTTTTCTGACAATCATGTCTCCACAACTATTATTTCGTCGATAACATAATGACGGTGTACAGCTTCTCCCCCGAATAAAGCTCAAGTTTTTTCTTCAAGGGTAGTGTGATTAGGGGATGGTTTACGACCGTTTTGTCTTCTTGTTTTATTTTCTTTTGTTCTGTAAGACTTGAGATCATGAGCCACGTCTTTCATTCATATTTAACCACTACTCCCTCTCTCAACAGATGAATATGATCTAGAAAATATCATTTTCTTTATCCGTAATGCCCACCGTCCCGATTGCAACAATGGAAAGAAACTATTGATCACCTCTACCATTACCTATCATTTATTCAATTAACACCATTATGCATTATATCGGTCTCAAAAGAATCCAGGAACTATTCAAATGCGTGCTAATTTCAGATGTCAAGACTTTTAGCTCATTTCAAAATACAATGTGATTGTGTTAAGATTTTTTAGTTGTGGCAACGTTATTCATATAATTGAAAACATATTGCTGAATTTTTAATATATTTTTAATGGGTTGTTATTAGTTACATTCAACATAATGATACTTACGGAAGCGTTAAAGTGCCATTCTACTTGACGACATGACGAGATATTTCATCTTGTCAAGTCGACTTAATATCCATATCATGTCGACATGTAAAGATATTTAACCTACCATGTCGACTTATCAACTTTTATTAGTCGACATGGCGAAATAAATTATCTTGCCAAGTCGACTTCACAAAAAGTTCATGTCGTCATGGCGACATAAGTTATCTTACCAAGTCGACTTCTAAAAAATAACATGTCGTCATGGGGACATATATTATCTTACCAAGTCGACTACCCAAAAGGTAATGTCGACATGGCGAAATAAATTATCTTGCCAAGTCGACTTCACAAAAAGTTCATGTCGTCATGGCGACATGTATTATCTTGCCAAGTCGACTTCACAAAAAAGTTCATCTCGTAATAGCGACATAAATTATCTCACCAAGTCGACTTCCCAAAAAGTATATGTCGTCATGGCGAGATATGTAGTGTGACGACTATTTCATGCAGCGCGCGTATATGGCAAGCCATTTGTGTAAAAACCAGATAAACTCTGTTTTTCTCAGTTTCTCAGTTTTTATCAGAAAAACTGTGTTTATCAATGATAAACTCAGTTTATGAGTTTATCTGATAAACTCAGTTTATCCGTTGATAAACTGAGTTTATCATTGATAAACTTAGTTTTTCTTGATAAACCGTTTATCAACTGATGAACTTTTTCTGATAAACTGTGTTTATCTGTTGATAAACTGAGTTTATCTGAGAAAAACAGAGTTTATCTGGTTTTTACACAAAGGGCTTGCCATATACGCGCGCTGCATGAAATAGTCGTCACACTACATATCTCGCCATGACGAAATATACTTTTTGGGAAGTCGACTTGGTGAGATAATTTATGTCGCTATTACGAGATGAACTTTTTTGTGAAGTCGACTTGGTAAGATAACTTATGTCGCCATGACGACATGAACTTTTTGTGAAGTCGACTTGGCAAGATAATTTATTTCGCCATGTCGACATTACTTTTTGGGTAGTCGACTTGAAAAGATAATATATGTCGCCATGACGACATGTATTTTTTTAGAAGTCGACTTGGTAAGATAACTTATGTCGCCATGACGACATGAACTTTTTGTGAAGTCGACTTGGCAAGATAATTTATTTCGCCATGTCGACTAATACAAGTTGATAAGTCGACATGGTAGGTTAAATATCTTTACATGTCGACATGATATGGATATTAAGTCGACTTGACAAGATTAAATATCTCGTCATGTCGTCAAGTAGAATGGCACTTTAACGCTTCCGTAGATACTATCTCAACAGATTGAAACTCTTAACATCCCTGATTGGGATCTTAGTAAACGTCCCTCTGCATCACGTGATCTCGCTCAATTCATCTGTAAGATGACTCATCTGAAGGACCTGACACTTCACGGTCAGTACCACAATGACTTCTACTCAACATCTTCGTCGATGGCATCATCTGCAAAGGTATTGATATGATGTTAAATTTTAGGACTCGTATATAACAAATCACTACATTCTTTGTTATACTGGAGGTGTACTCTTCCCTATATAGTCAAACGAAAGTACACAATTTAACTTCCCTATTGGTCATTCGTTAAGAGGAAGCAGGTATAGGAAAAGTTGATCGTTTTAGGAGGTGGATGCAAAAAGTCAACTTTCTGTCACAAAACAAAAAAGACTGAATATTATGAGATTGGTAGTGAATAATACCTTTTATTCATTCGATATGACTATTCGGAG
This sequence comes from Strongylocentrotus droebachiensis, assembly GCA_035222895.1. Classification (NCBI taxonomy): domain Eukaryota; kingdom Metazoa; phylum Echinodermata; class Echinoidea; order Camarodonta; family Strongylocentrotidae; genus Strongylocentrotus; species Strongylocentrotus droebachiensis. The sequence goes on from JAVYIG010002139.1 coordinate 96,399, forward strand.
TGCTACGGAATTTCAATTTGTAATACTGAAGAGACTAAATAGTTTAATTTAAAAACCTACACAAATATATAATCGAATCTCTGCAAAGGTTGACCTATGACCTATGACCTAAAATACGATCTTAAATTTTAGGACTCGTTACGAATCACTACATGCTTTGTTATACTGGAAGTGTACTTTATTCTGTATAGTCTAACGAAATTTGACAATTCGCCCGCCTTCCTCCCGATAGGCCTATGCATTATACCACATGACAATAAACATCTGTTAAGACCAAACATTGCTTCAAAAGCTAAATGTTATGGTGGTATATTTGTACCTGTAATCACGTTTAATATTAAATATCTGTTAATTATGCAGTAAAGTTTTACATCGGACATTCTTAAACGGTCCACTATATATCACAATTCAAGTAATATTATTAATTCACACTACACTACACTACATTACATCGATAAAGGTTTAAATGTACTTGTGATATAAAATTATATAGTTTTTAACCACTTTCATTATTACTATTTCAAACTCTAATACATGTATGCCAGTTACATTGTATTTTATTATTGTATAATAATTATAATAATAGCCTAATAGTCCACTCCAAATTTTATTAAACCGAAACGGAAATTCTTTTTGCCCGGAATAATTGCATTTGACTGATTTGAATTTTTTTAGTAGGTGTTCATCCTAACGTATACTAAATTAGACTGGTCTTCGTTTCATTGAATCTATAAACGGTACTCGCCTTTAACATATTTATATTAGTAAATAACGAATGATATACATGTACAATTGACTTGTAAGAAAGAAAAACAAAATTCTTATAACTTGTAACTTATAATTGCATTTGCATATAAAGCCTTCTTTCATTATTTTGCTCGGCTCATGTCTTTTTATAATCCGTGTCTATATTCTACAATACCCATGAGGCTATCAAAATCCATGTTTTTTGTTGCTTTTTTCATGAAACCAGAATGCAATTATATATCTACCAACAATCAAACCTATACATTTGTTATCGCACTTTAATTTCCTTTTTTTATGTACATGATCACGACCAGAGTGGTAACACGAGCCCCACCTTGACTGAGCTGACAGTGTATGATCGCAGACTAAAAGGATGGCAGGACTGTGGTTCGATGTTTGATAATGTGAAGAGGGTCACTATTCAGATATGGGACACGTTCAACTGTGACGTCATCCAGAGGATCCATCTACCAGGAGCAACAGAACTCATCTTTCAAACAGATGGGAGAAGAGATCAGGCGGCTCGTTTCTACAAGGAGCCCACTTCACTACCCCATGCCCTCCTGAATATCTCCCCTAAGCTTGTCAAGGTGACATTCAGCGATCTTGACATTGGCAACAGTACGATGGAGCTAATCTTACAAGCTTTCAGATCAACACACGACCTCAAACATCTGAAGACTATCAGGTAAGACACATTGTGCTTTTTTCAAAGAGCACTTTGACACTTTTCTTCTTTTGATTCTGCACTCCCCATCTGTTTCTTTGACTTGAATAGAGTATGTCTCTATTCCCTCGATCGATCTCTTCCTCTCTCTCTCTCTCTCTTTCTCTCTCTCTCTCTCTCTCTCGCAATGTTTGATATATTATGATCATAATCGATTTGAATTTAAAGATGACAAAACATCAATACCAACATGAGTAGGCTTAAATTACTAAGGATGAATAGCTCTGCTCATCGTTACCATGCATTACGGTTTTTCTACAAATTGAGGGGCTACATGATAAAACAAATAAGAGAAAAAGTTACATCATTATGAACAGCTATATTACAAACATTGTTAACTCCGGTAACATGCCCCCATCCCTAGATAATGCTGTATTCCGTCTATCTTGATACTGCTAGATTCATAAGATGCGGGACAGATGAGAGCGTGGATGATCTCACCGTTGCTTGCAATAAAGATCTGGTCAATGACATGGAGGTGGAGGTGGAGCATGGCAAACCACGTGGGTAAGTCCTTAGAACTTTAACTTCTAGCCTTGCATAGCCTTTAATGACTGCATAACATTTATGTATGACTGCATGTCTCTGAAACCCTCTGCGATAATCAGTGTTTGTGTATCGTACGCACGATCACAGGTATTTTGTTTTTTTAGGGAGGGTGTGCAAAAAAGCCGCCTTCCTCTTTTGTTAACTTTAACGACTTACTGGCTGACTAGAATGCAGCAGAAATAAGGTCTAGTGTTAGAATTAGTGGGAGACTAGCACGCGTGTTCGTCTTCTCAAGCCAGTCGTTTCTGATATTCATTCAGACGCGAGGTCTGCTCAAAACACCCTGCTTGTAGTTTAGTATACGGAAATAAAAAACATAATTATCTTAAACATTAATACAAGCATGAGGTTATTTCCCGTCTCGGGAGAAGAGGAGGGGGGGGGGGGTGAAGAATTGTTTCTCATTACATAAATATGTTTTTTGTTCTTATTTTTATTTGTGTATTTGTGTATTTCTCGATAATGATACGATCTGACATTATGTACCACTCATGATCTTACATGAACCAATCCGTGCAAAATGTAACATAGAGTCGACAAAGGCGTGTACATGACATTAATATTCCATTGGAAGTTGGTAACAATGAATATTCCAATGTGCCCATTGGAACGATATAGGCCGGATTATTGAAGTGATAAACTGAAGGTATTTATTCTATTTTAAGATGATAACATGAAGACCTATTTATTTGATGGATTCTCGCATTTTTGTACTATTATGTTTTTTACGTAATAGATAACATGTTAGTTCAAGTGGTGCTGTTTGACCTAAAACTGTGTAATATTCAATAGCTGTTCCTTGTCCTCTGTCTTCTGCGGTATGTGTAGTGCTGCTTCTATATATTATATTGATGCACACTTTAACAATTCTCTTTCTCTCTCTCTCTCTGTCTCTCTCCTTCTCTTTCTCCATCACTTTAATAGAAATTTTCGTCGTTGATGTTGAGTAATCAAACAGATGACACCGTACTCAATCTCACGAATCAGAGGGATCAGACGATCTTTGCTCGCCAACAGGAACGATGGGCTGAAGTGAAGAGTACATAAACACATCGTTATAGGCATATCAGATAATACGTTTAATTTGAAAACCAGACTTTGGTTAGTACAAATACAACTGTCATGCAATCGAGCTACTCGCCCAATGAATCACGTTGATATTCATTTAATATTATATGAATGGTGATAGTGGTGTTTTTTTACCTGACAGCTAAGAAAGCAATAAATGCTTGTTAGTAAGCAACCAGATGGACTTGGTAATGAGGATGAATGCCTTTCCAAAGGGCACTATAGCGCATCGGCTTGGTTTTAAACCTGGGTCACCGGATTACGAGACCACTGCTCTGCCGACTGAGCCTCCTCGATGGGTATTCTTTACATTGGTTTCGTGGCTCTTTTTCTTTCGTTTAGGAAATCATGATTTTGAATTCCCTTTGAAATGTTACTCTCAGTATCATTAAGTAGTTCAGGATTCAGGATTGATTTTCACTTTATTTTATTTAATTGTTTAATTGCAAAAGGTCCAAAATATTGTAAAATTGTTCCTGAACGTACGGTGGCAAAACATTCATTATGTGAAAAAATACAGTCATTCTCTTATCTAATTTGAATTTTGCAACTGCCAGTGTTTCATTCAAAACATTTGTTGTGTACAAAATGAGGGCCCCAAATTTCCATTATATAGATAGGAAACCACAGTATGTTAATCTTAAATTTTGCACACACTTTCATAAAATTGCTGCTACAGATACAATTTGAGATAAGTATCTGATGGCTTGCAAATCACTGATAGGGGGCTTTAAACATAAACATGTATAATGAAATTAAAATGTGTTCTTATAAAAGAAGAGCCTGCCCCGTTAATCATGGACATTTGACAAATCTTTAGAGTTGGGACGTCTGTAAATAAGGTGATGAATCGATGTTAGCTGTCATTGTGAAGGGAATCGGATAGAATACAAATTTGGTTGTTAATGGTTTCCTACCAAAATAAGAATCCATCAGAGTGTTTAATGTCATGGGCGGATGGAAGACCAACACTAAATATCCGACCAGGCTTGGGACAGAAAGTCATTCACGCTACAGTCAAGTGACTTTTGAAAATACCAGTTCTTCTTTAATCTTAGTATCTACAACAATGTTGCCTGCCTTGTTACTCAGCTGTAAAAAAAACTCTAGCGTCTCCTAAGATTGATTTAAATTGCTACTTTTGGAATTGATAATATGTTATCGTTCAGAAATATTTGTGTACAGAGTAGAGTATATTTATATAGTGGCTGCGCTATATAAATTGATTTAATTATTATAATTGCATTGGAGCTCAGTGCAAACGATGCGGACTTTACCTAGCGTTTGACTGCGTCAGCGACTGGCGTAGGCATTGACGCACCGTGCGAAAGTAATATCGTTACACAAAGTGAGTGCAAATCGAACAGTGCAAACCTTTTTTTTTCAAATTTAGGGCGTCATAGTCCTAACTGAATCACCCCAATCGGTTAGCGGAGGTAGTAATGCAATGTCAACACTACCTTGTATGCAATGAACATTTTTCAAATGATGTCTGTGCCATTAGAATCAATCTCTTTTATGATTTATTTATTACGTTTTATGCTTAAAGAGCGTGGTCTTTTCAGAGCCAGAAGGCCTGTTTTGAATGAAACCTTGGATGTATAAGGAAAGATATGTTACAATCAAAAACACAAATCATATGCAATGGCAGTAATTGGCACTCTTAAAATCAAATGTATATTATAAAGAATGTAGCGGAAAGAAATTGAATAATGAATAATAAAATGAATGTACACAGAACAAACGAGCAAAAAAAGAAGAAAAGAATCAAAACAAACATAGTGTTCTTTTTCCAAAATTCCCAATAATTCTTTACTTTGATATTAATGAACGTGGATTCAAATCAACATTTTGATTGTAGACAAAAAAAACGATTTTGCAGGATGTGCAAATTGACGATAAATGTAGTATCAGTTGTCATGTAATTTCTTAAAAACACAAGAGTGTTAGGGTAAACTTTCTAAGATGTATCCACAACTAGAAAATAAAGGAAATGTAACTAGTCATGTATCCTTCATGGCCCTTGCAAAAAGGATAAACGAAGATAACATTTCTTTCACAAATATAACGCTGTATTCTTTCGTTATCTAGTATATGTTATGTATGAACTCTTCCATGTGTTAAGTTAAAGGTTTGTTTGTATTTAACAGTTTGATTTCGAAAGGGAAACCGTCTTGTGTAATGTATATGAGTTGTTTATTTTAAATGTAGATAATTTGTAAATAACCAAATGGTTGGTGCCCATTACATAGGAGTGTCCTTGCAACGCAAGTTATTAATTACTGACTAAGTATAAATGTATAGGAATGTCAAATATCCAAGCAGATGTCTTTTTTCTACAAGTTCAACTAATGATTGTACACTATTAAATTCGTTGCAAAAACATTATAAAGTTAATTCACGAAGCATCAAGCTTAATATTCGAAATGTATTTTTGCACTTTCTATAAGCATGGTAAATTTGCACCGAGACATTTTGCATTCTGCGAAAAGCCCAATTTATCACTAGTAATATATAGTAGTAGTAGTAGTAAAAGTAGTAGTAATATTTGTTGCTGGTGTATTTATTGTCTTGTTGATGATTTTTTTTTTGTGGCCTATTAGTATAAGAAGTTGTGTTGATTCATTTCAGACATGTTCAATGTGAGTGGTATATTGTTAAAACGCCGAATATCGATTACCAAAACTGATTATTTTGTTTTTCATTGATTAGATTATAAGGAATGACGTACGTTCTTCATTTACATGTAGGTCTATTTTGTTTCACATGTGACTAACTATATATATTGGAATCCATTATGTTGAATTTAACCGTGATGAATTATTTCATCCTCATTCATGTATTGTAATATAAATTCATAAGAATGCACGATAATTTTTAATGCGGTTATAGTATACGTTAGTGTGTAGGCCCTTAGTATTTAAATGTAAATAATGCAACGTGCCTTAAATGTAAATACCATGCTTTTCGTATATTGTGTATGCTCCTATTATCTGAAGTTTGATGTATTTCAATAAACATGGCTGTATGTGTAATTGTGATTTTTTTTTTTTTTTTTAGAATACAAATATTCGGCATTACCATGTAAAGCCCATAGGGTTTTTATAGATCATACTGATCTGAGAATTCTAATTTTTGGAACTATTTTCAGGTAGTCATGTATTTTTCCACATTATTGAGAAAATTTAATCTTATTCTACAACTGTTTCATTAAGTTTTACTCAAGTCTATGATTCAGATGCCTAGGGTTATCATCCCACCACTCACCCTGTGTATGTGTGTATATAAGTGTGTATGGGTGTGTGTTGTGACAATATCTTGTTTATGAGACTTACAAGTTATAACACTGTACTGCCTATTCAGATAGAGGGCGACAGGACTGAATAAAAGACACACACTTCATGTCAGCCATCTTTGTACACATGTGAGTTATTCCAGCCTTGTAATTAGGGACAAACCATAACATGGTGGCAGCTGGTGTTTGTAACCCACTCATTGGAAGTCTTGCCATGATTTACCAAGGACTTCACACAATTTGTTAGCTTATCTAAGCTGTACTTGGAAGGTCAAATGTGCAAATCGAACTGAAGTTTTCTACGGTGGCCCCACATGCTTAACTTTGTGTGAGTGACTGCACAGCTGTTGTCACTGTTCTACGACTACGGTAAGCTTGTGATTTTCTCTACTGTGCTTGTGCTTATATAATAGTCAAGATGCCTGATGAGCGAAGTGATAGTAGTGATGTGGCCAGTAATGTGTTCAAAAGGCCGAACATACACCCTCCTGCTCACCTGAGGGTATCTGATGGAGATGCGATTGAGGGATGGAAGATGTGGAAACAGATGTGGGACAACTACTGTGTGCTCACAAATCTATCTTCTCAACCTGAGGAATACCAAACTGCTCTGCTCCTTCATAGTATTGGACCGGATGGAGTAAGAATCTACAATGGCATGAAGTTTGCCAGTGATGAAGACAGCAAAAAGTGTCATCTTATCCTGGAGAAGCTGGACTCCCACTTTCTTGGAGAAAGAAAGGAATTTTTTGAGCGATTCAAATTTAATCGCAGGAATCAGGAAGCAGGGGAGAACATTGACCAATACGTCACTGTGCTGAGAACCATGAGCAAGTCATGTGGTTTTTGTGAATGTATGAAGGACAAGCTACTGATGGACAGACTGTTATTAGGTGTGTCAGATGACAGCATGCGGGAGAAAATGATGGGAATCCCAGACCTCACTCTGTCTAAAGCCATTGACATATGCAAAGCTGTAGAAGCGGCGTCATTGCAGATGAAAGCTCTCAAGAATGAGGAGGTAGTCTACAAGGTCTACAAGAAGGTCAGCACTGGTGCATCTCATTACTCTAAAAGGCCTGGCAAGAGCAGTGGTAAACTGAAGGATGCAACTGACCCAAAACGTTGCAAATTTTGCTGCAAAATGCATGAAATGAAGAAGGAGAAGTGCCCTGCTTGGGGCCGCACATGCATGGCATGCAAGCAAAAGAACCATTTCAAAGGATCTGAGGTTTGCAGAGCTTCAACCATACACTGCGTGGATGATGATTCTAGCTCGTCGTCAGGTGAGAGCATTGGCTCTGTCACCGTACAGAATATCAATGCGGTTGATGCCAACAATTGTCCTGTTTTCTGCAAAATGCTGCTCAACGACACAGAGGTTGAATTCCAAGTGGACTGTGGTGCTACAGTGAGTCTACTCCCACAGAAGTATGTTGTTGCTCACAACGACATAAGAAAGGAAGCAGTGCAGCTTCAAATGTGGAACAAATCAACAGTCACTGCAGTAGGAAAGTGCAAGATTAAGACGAGGAATCCTGTTAATAACAAGAAATATGTTGTTGATTACGTGGTGGTTAAAGAGAACCTGACTCCTCTCCTGAGCAAGAAGGCAGCAGAGAAGATGAACCTCATCACGATCAATTATGATAACTTTGAACAGATATATGTTGCGACTTCAAAGGATCTTGCAGAGTATCCCGACGTCTTCTCATCCTCCAAGATTGGCACACTCCCGGGAGACCCAGTCCATCTCTACCTTGACGACAATGTAAAGCCCAGTATTCGACCTGCTAGGACCATTCCTGAATCCTTGAAAGATACTGTCAAGGCTGAACTGGATGAGCTAGAGAGAAAAGGGGTCATAGACGTCATCACTGATCCTACGGACTGGGTGAGCCAACTTTCGGTAGCGACACGGAAATCGGGCAAGGTTCGTCTGTGCCTGGACCCACGACCTTTGAATGTGGCATTGAAAAGGGAACACTTCCCCCTTCCAGTGCTAGATGACATTCTACCCTCACTAACTGATGCCTCTACCTTTTCTGTGTGTGACCTGCGTAATGGCTATCTTCATTGTCCCTTAGATGAGGAATCCAGCCTGCTCACAACATTTGCTACACCGTGGGGTAGGTACAAATGGAAGAGGCTTCCTTTTGGACTAAAGGCGAGCAGCGAGATCTTTCAGAGACGTCTACACCAAGCGCTAGATGGCCTAGATGGAGTCCGCTGTGTGGCCGACGACATCATTATCTGGGGTTCTAGTGAACGGGAGCATGATGATCGACTGGAAAGCCTGCTCAAGAGATGCCAGGAATTGGGCATCGTTCTCAATGCGGAGAAATGCCAGTTCAAAGTCACAGAACTTACCTTCCTCGGACATGTTGTGTCCAACAGAGGAATGAAAGTGGACCCCTCAAAAGTCAAGGCGATCCGTGAAATGGATCCTCCCAAGTGTAAAGATGACGTACATCGACTCCGTGGCATGGTGAACTACTTATCTCGGTACTTACCACATCTCACAGAAGTTCTGCAGCCAATCAATGACCTGACCCACAAAGATGTTGCATGGACATGGGATGAAATCCATGAGCAATCATTCAAGAAGGTGAAAGAACTCTTGACCCAAGCACCTCTGCTCAAGTACTATGACCAAAAGAAGCCCTTGGTCATCCACGCCGATGCAAGCGCTCATGGAATTGGGGCTGCTATGATGCAAGATGGTCAGCCTGTTGCTTATGCTAGTCGTGCGTTGAGTGATGCAGAGTCGAGATACGCAGTTATCGAAAAGGAGATGCTCGCCATTGTGTTTGCTCTAGAAAAGTGGCACCAGTTCACATTTGCACGAGAGGTGACTGTCTACAGCGATCATAAGCCACTAGAATGCATCGTGAAGAAACCCCTTGATAGGGCGCCGAAGAGGCTTCAAGGCATGCTCCTCCGTGCCATGGCATACAACATCGAGGTGAAGTATCTGAAAGGAAAGGAGAACCACTTGGCCGACCCCCTTAGTCGTTCATGTCTACCGTATGAAGGAGGACAAGAGGAGTTTGAAGTGGTCAACTCGATCACACACCTGATGCTCCCCGATGACAGGGTTCAGGAGATAAGGAGACACACAGCTGCTGATGAGACTCTAAGAATGTTGAAAGACACCATACTCGAAGGATGGCCTGATCACAAGTCTCAGCTTTCATTGCAACTCACACCATACTTCAACATCAGAGATGAACTGACTGTCAGTGATGGTGTTATCTTCCGTGGTGAACGTCTCGTAATACCTAAGCAGATGAGGGCTGAAATCAAACGTGATCTACATGTTGGTCACAGTGGTGTCGAAGGGACCCTCAGAAGAGCAAGAGAACTTGTCTACTGGCCTAGAATGAATCAAGAGATCTCAGAGTACATTCAGACATGTGAGACATGCCAGGAACATTCAATCTCCCAAGCAGCGCTCCCTTTGATGTCTCACGAAATACCTGATAGACCTTGGGAAAAGATTGGAATGGATCTCTTTCACTACGACGGTGACACATACCTTATCACTGTGTGCTATCACTCAAACTTTTGGGAGATAGACAAGCTTTACAAAAGCACTGCAACATCTGTGATAAACAAACTGAAGGTCCACTTTGGGAGATATGGCATTCCAGATATCATCATCAGTGACAATGGTCCTCCGTTCTCATCACGGGAATTTGGCACCTTCATCAAGGAATGGGGAATCACATACAATCCGATCTCCCCATACAACAGCAAGAGTAATGGCAAAGTTGAATCTGCCGTCAAGTCTGCCAAGAAGATGATGAAGAAATGTAAACAGACAGGAGACAGCAGGAATCTAGCCCTCTTGAACATCAGGAATACACCAACGCAGGGTATGGACAGCAGTCCAGCACAGAGGTTTCTGGGACGACGCACAAAGACCCTGACACCTACCATGCGCCCACTCCTTCATCCCAGAGGAAGCAGCAAGAATGAGATGAAACAAATGAAACTCATTCAAGCAAAACAGGCAAAATACTACAACAGGCGAACCAAGGAGCTGCCTGTTCTTGAGGATGGTGATACAGTACGCATGAAACCATTCCAGCCAGGACGCGACAAATGGCAGAAGGCCAAAGTCCTACAGAAACTAGACGAGAGATCTTATGAGGTGATCTCTGGTGGACATACATACCGGAGAAACCGAGAGCACCTTAGAGCAACAAGGGAATCCCCAGACAGTGAGATTTCCATCCCTACGCTACCCGATATTGAGACGGATGTCAACGATGACGCGGCTCGTTCTAGACCTGATGACACCAAGGACCTACAACCAGCTGCTTTGCCTGATCAACCTCAGACATCAAGCCGCCTACATGACCAGGAGCCAACAGAGCTGAGAAGATCATCTCGTCGACGTCATGAACCAAGCAGCATGAAAGACTTTGTTAGATATTAAAGATAAACAAAGCAACGAAAGAAACAAAAACAAAAACAAAAAAAAAACAAAAAAAACAAAAAAACAAAACAAAACAAACTTTGTTTGAAACTTTTTGAAAACTTGACTTTGGAAAATTTTTGGTTAAGATTTTGCTTTTTTTTGGACTTGAAATTTTTGATAAGGCAATTATAAAACCACATGATGCTTTTTTTTTTTTGGTGTTAGTACCGTGGTACACCGTTGCTATGGACTATCATTTAGACTTTCGTATTAGAATGAGAGCTGCTTTGGAAAGCTGAACACTTTTGGACTCATTCTACTCAAAAAAGGATCAAGTAGTGATTCTTAAAGGACTTTGTTTTTGTTAACGTTCTTTTTTATATTCATGCATGCTGATACATTTTGTAAAAGTCTCACAAACAGTTTTTTTTGGGCAAACCTTTAAAAAAAAAAAAAAAAAAAAAAAAAAAAAAAAAACAGGCAACATTTATATTTTGGCTAATGTTGGCCATCCATCTCTCCCAGTAAAAACCACAATGGGGAGGATGTGACAATATCTTGTTTATGAGACTTACAAGTTATAACACTGTACTGCCTATTCAGATAGAGGGCGACAGGACTGAATAAAAGACACACACTTCATGTCAGCCATCTTTGTACACATGTGAGTTATTCCAGCCTTGTAATTAGGGACAAACCATAACATGTGTATTACACATTTGGACGGGGGGGGGGGGGGAATGCGTTTGTGTATGTATGTGTAGTGTAGCAATATTAGGATAATGCAGAGATTTTTAAGAAAACGTTGACTTTGGACCACTAGTCTAAGTCGTCAACACTTGCCTTTTCTGCTGAGCTGGGATATGAGAGACGGCCTAAAGACACTGCCTCCCCCTCCCCCCGAATGTCTCTAGAGAAGCAGAGGGAAGATCTGATGGTGGCATCAGATTTTCGAATTCTTACCGGGTTTTTTTTTGTTGGGGGGGGGGGGGGATATGAAACTGTGCGCGAATTAAGGTCATGCGCGAATTATGGTCACACGACCATACATCTATCCCCTCACTTTATACGCACACTGAAACTGATCATTTTAATACACACATGCCTACTTTTATTAATCAATCCACCTGATATAAAGTCAAAACAACGAAACAAAAAAATGCGTATATATCTTATCATTTTATTATTCACATGAAATTGTCATTAGTTTATATATCGTGCCTCTTCTTAAAATTCCAATGTGATCTTGCTGCTTCAAAAAAAGAAAGAGGACTATCTACATTTTCAAAGAGTGATATATATTTTGTATATGATACAAGGACGGAGCAATGATAACAACATATTAGCAGAAAAAAAAGTCGTATTAGAAATCTTAAATTAACTGATCTAAAATTGATATACGCCCTGCTCATAATGTACATATTATTTTGTTTAACCTCTTGGTTTGCCTTTTCTTCTGGCTATTTGTCTATTTCTCTAGATTTTATATTTTATATCTATATGATATACTCTAATACTCTAATTTTCATTTAAATATTCTCACAGTTTAATTTTCTATATTGGATTTTATGGATAATGCAAAACCTTCTACCAAAGAAAAGATACAATCAAAAAGTAAAGCAAGTAATACAATCAATGATGATGAATAGGGAAAGTGTAAAAGGCTTATAAATAACGTGACATATTTTATTCGACCATAGAAAAATGAATGATGATTGATGAATGGGAAAGACATTAAAGACTAAATAAATTACGTGATATATTTGATTAGACAGGTCAAGTGCGACTTCATTTCACAAAAGATTGAATGTTGAATCAAAAGTACTGCTGGAAGTCTCTCTGTTACGTTTTACCAAGGACATCACGTGATAGTCATGTGCCTAGTACGTAGGTCATCGCCAAGAATACAAGAATACTGATGATATTGCAGATACTTGGATGATTATTTGATTAATACTGGTAAAGTTGAGCTGTACATGATAGTATAGATATTGGATCAGTCTCCAATGGTGTCCATCATGGCGTTATCGCTAACGGGTTTACCTTTTCTCTTATTACGTCGATCGAACAAAATCATATCTTGACAGTTTCTGCAATTTCTCTAATCCTAATAAAGCTACGGGATCGAACCAAAGAGCAACATAATTGCTGAAGATTATCCTTCGGCAAGACATTAATCCGCGTTTGCTATTCTCAGCCCAGGTGTACATGGGAACCTGGCAATGACTGCTGGGGTAATAATATTTGCAGGGCCCTCAGAAAGTACATCATTGATGCTGATGAGGCTTCCCTGGGGGAGTAAATTAGTATCATTTACAGAGAACTTTTAATTTATGCCCATGTCATTTCTTGGGAGCTGATAAAACGGAGTATAAAGAAAGACACCACTTAATGAGTTTTAATAGGATATTCGTATTTTGTCGATAAAATATGCAAGGAATGACTTTGATTTCAATAATTATTGTATCAATGATTATTGACCGTCAGTCGTGACGGCTAAACACTACAAGACAAAAGAACGACGTGTCTCGACTTCATCATGATGGAAGTAATGGCAAGTTTATAACGAGGAGATCTTTGGAATTTTGTTCGGATTGTAAATTAACAGCAGATATCACCACCACTCCGCACTTGAGGAAGACTTTCAGCTCTCTGCTATCCTTTCTTGGACGTCGATCTCTTGGCGTCTCATAAGCCTCGTTCCCAGATGACGCGGTTAACCGTCTCAAAAAGCCGCTGAGGTAAAAATGAAATGATGTAAAGCTCGACTATAGCAATGCGTCTCACATTTCTGTGTGTTATAATAATCCGCTGCGTGTGCACACGAAGCTTTATTACGCTGACGTGGGACTGCGTCAGCCATTGCATCAGACACTGCGTCAACCACTGCTTCGGCAATTGACATGGTCTATGATGTGTCAATGACTTCGTGGACCTAGTGTCAAATCAAAATAAGCGGGGCAAATACTGAATTGAATTACCGGCGTATTGTCCCATTGCCTTCAAAGGCTCAATTAGCGCAAGTAATAACGCAACCGCAATGACGCATTGATCTCTGTCACGTTGGAAAACGCAATCAGCGATTTTATCAAAATTATCCTTTTTGCTTTCATTAAACTAGGAACTAAATAAAGCGAATTATAGCGTGTACTTGTGACAGAGAGAGAGGGAGAGAGAGAGAGAGAGAGAGAAAATGTGCCATCGGTGGATGTAATTAGTGTATAAATTATACAGTGTTCCGCAAAGCATTGAATGTGTTGACACGGGTTACTCTCTGAAAAGGTTGAGACTACCATTGAAAGGAAAGTGGAATGGCCTTACACCTGTTATAGACAGGAAGTGTTTTTTTTGTAGTTGACTGTATATAATGTACTGGAGTAACACTGGCTAGGGCCACACCCAAAGAAGTTGGCTTGGTGTACGGAGGTCTTGTTGTACGTAGCAGCTTGCTTCAAAGCATTATAGTTAGCTGCTTGTACACACATTGTAGAAGACAAGTTGAGACAGATGTGGCTTCTGGCTTTATAAGTTTTGCTACATGAGAATTTGCAGCTTTAAGTATAACCGATACTTTCCATCGATGGCACAGGGGCTTGGGAGACAAGCTGATATTTCTACGGCTACGAGAGTTGATGCGAGACGGGACATCCGGACACGTGACCGACAGATCACCAAGAACATGGCGTCTTCAGTAGAGAACGCAATATGAACATTAATGGTGAGCGATAATGGGTCCGAGAATGTTGACGAGACTATTATGGAACTTGAGATAAATAGTTCGATGAACTTGAAAGTCACATTTGAAAAGATGTCAAAGGCTTAGCAGAGCCATATGGACTATTTCGTGTTTGAGTGTGTATTGTTGATGCATGCTTTGTATAAAGACGACTTTGAAAGATGTAATCAAGGGTGAAGTTAGCTGGACAGTACAGGTCTGGAGTTAACCGTTCACGTGACAAGAAGTCAGTTGATTATTGTGAGAAGAGAACATGATATTTTTTTTAAGGTATAATTTGTTAAAGTTGATAACTAAATAAACGACAATATACTGGTCTGTTTATTGATGTTAAGGTACAGTTTCTCAAGAACGAGATGTGTATGAGTTAATTGATTAAGTTACAGATGTGCTATATATTTAAGACAATTCAGGTCTGTTTATATAGAACATTATTGGTGTAGACTTCACGTATAACAAATTATAGAAAGATTTGATACATGTTACAAAGGTGTTGATCATATATTTGATTGACAAGGTTGATTTTATTTTGCTGGGACCGAGTGTTTTTGGAAAGATATTGTAAGAGGATATTTATTTCGTTCGTACCATTCTCTTTTTGTCGGAGAATGGTACTTTTCTTTGCTTTATAATAAAGCTGGATTATAATTACGAGTATCGTAAATGGCATGTGTTTAGTTTTCTTTATTTTGAGTGTACCATGTGACATTTTGGTGTCAGAAGTGGGATAAAGCATGCCATTTACAGTCACATGGAAAATCAATAAGAAAGAAAAAATGGTTCAGAGAAAAGAATTGAAATTATTGAAAGAATTTGTGTTAGCTTTGGTAGTAATTAATTTTGTTACGAGTTGTGTTCCTGTAAATTGTAGATTTCACACAGTGAACATGGATTTGGTGAAACTTATTGAAGCAGGTGAAAAGTTAGGATTGGGCGGTGATGAGTTAAAAATGTTTGTGAAATCTGAGCAGAATAGAGCAAGAGATGAGAGAGTTGAGCAGTTAGAATTGAAGAAAAGTGAAAAAGAGTTAGCCGAAATACAGCTTGAGATCGAGCGGGAAAAGCGCGCATCTCGCGAGCACAATGGCGGCGAAGCTAGTTTTGTAGAGAATGGAAGCGTTAAAGCAAAAGCGCCAAAATTGCCTCTTTTCAATCAAGAGAGGGATGATATAGATGCATACTTACAAAGATATGAACGATATGCCAAGATTCAGAAGTGGCCAGATACTGAATGGGCCATAAACTTGAGTGCTTTGCTTACAGGTAGTGCATTGGAGGTGTATACCCAGTTGTCTTTTGATGATGGGAATAACTTCCAGATATTGAAGAATGCCCTTCTAAAAAGGTTTCATTTAACGGAGGATGGTTTTAGATCCAAGTTTGTTACAGGAAAACCCAAGGCCGGAGAAACCGGGCACCAATACGCCACCCGCATGGAGAATTGCCTCGACAGATGGATTGAACTTGCAGGCATCGAGAAGACGTTCGAGGAGCTAAAGGATCTCATTCTTCGAGGGCAGTACATCGAAGGCTGTCATCGGGAACTTGTTATATTCCTTAAGGAACGTCAACCAACCGCTATGAAACAGACAGCGATACTGGTAGACCAATACTTAGACGCAAGAGGGGGATACTTCAAGACAACTGTCCCTCAGAGACACAACCCAACACAAACTGGAGCCACGAAGAGAAATGATGGTAAGCCTCCTTTCCAACATAAAGTATCTCCTGGTAATCCTTATCACAAGACTTGTTTCAACTGTCACCAAACAGGTCATCTCGCCAGAAATTGTCCAGCGCCTTCGGTTTCCAAACCAAGGTTGTGTTACCTCTGCCACAAATCTGGTCACTATGCAAACAATTGCCCATACAACGCTGCCAAAACAGCAGGACTGATGACAACAGATGACACTGATGATACAGATGTTACAGTACCACACGAACAAGATTGGTTCCCTCATGATTCTGAGGTAGGTTTGAACAGATCACGTCAATACTCCCATACCCAGATTAATGTAGAAGCCCCTTACATGAATAAATATTCACTTCCAATTCTCAGTGCAGCTTGTAGCAATACTAACTCTGAAGGCTTAAAACGGATGCCAGTTTTGAAAGGCTTTGTAGGAAAACAGGAAGTTTCCGTCCTCAGAGATAGTGGTTGCAGTGGAGTAGTCGTCAAGCAAGGGCTTGTCAAATCAAGTGAATTGACGGGTAGAGAAGTCACATGTATACTCATTGATCGTAGTTTGAGAAGAACACCCATCGCTATTGTAGAGGTTGACACTCCTTACTTAACAGGCAAGGTTGAAGCAATATGTATGCCTAACCCTTTGTATGATCTTATTTTGGGAAACATTACAGGTGTCCGAGCTGCAGACAATCCAGACCGATCATGGTCATCCCACATCCATCCAGTATGTGCCGCGGAGACAAGAGCTCAACGAAGAGATCGAGAGAAGCCTTATCGCCCATTAAAGACCCCCAAGCCTTTGGAGAACATCGTCAACCCAGAGACATTAAGGAGAACACAACAGGAAGACGAAACTCTTGGCCGTGCAAGAGAACTAGCAGAAAGTCGAGAGGAGAAGATAAGTCGCAATGATGGAAAATCTTCTTTCTATTATCAAAATGAAATATTGTACCGCAGATTTCAATCACCAAAGGTTGAAGCAAATCACCTATTTACTCAAATTGTGGTACCTAAACCATATCGTAGACAAGTCATGCAAATTGCACACGAGTCCTTACTAGGTGGACATCAAGGTGCTAAGAAGACCTTACAAAAGGTACTTAGCAACTTCTTTTGGCCTGGTATCACTGCAGATGTGACTCGATATTGTAGATCATGTGATGTGTGTCAAAGAACTATTGCAAAGGGTAGAGTAACGAAAGTGCCTCTTGGAAAGATGCCTTTTATTGAAATACCTTTTGAGCGAATTGCGGTTGATATTGTTGGTCCAATTCACCCAATGACCGAACGAAAGAATCGCTACATTCTAACCGTGATTGACTATGCCACCAGATACCCAGAGGCTATACCACTTCCACACATTGAAGCAGAACGAGTCGCCGAGGCCCTGATCAGTATCTTTACTCGAGTAGGAATCCCTAAGGAGATGCTAACAGACCAAGGGTCCCAATTCACATCTGGAATCATGAAACAGGTTAGTAAGCTCCTATCTATCAAACAGTTCACAACCTCTCCATACCATCCTGCAGCAAACGGTCTGGTCGAAAGGTTTAATGGTACACTTAAACAGATGTTAAAGAGAATGTGTGCCGAGACCCCGAAAGACTGGGACCGATATATCGAACCCCTTCTTTTTGCAATCCGAGAAACTCCGCAAGAGAGTATGGGTTTTTCCCCATTTGAGCTTCTATATGGCAGGAAGGTTAGAGGCCCCATGATGATTCTTCGTGAATTGTGGACAGGAGAAACTGAAACAGCAGAAACGAAAACCACTTACCAATATGTTCTTGATCTAAAAAACAGGTTAGATGAGACATGTCGCAACGCCCACACTGAACTCCAGAAGTCGGCAGCCAGATATGAGAAGTACTACAATCGTAATGCGAAGCACCGAGAGTTTGAGGTAGGAGACAAAGTACTTCTTCTTCTTCCTACAGATAGGAATAAACTTCTTCTACAATGGAAAGGCCCGTTTCCTGTGGTTGAGAAGGTGAGTCGCACTGACTATCGCATTGACCTTAATGGAAAACCAAAGATATTTCACATAAATCTGCTTAAGAAATATCACTCCCGAGAGGGAGTACAGTTACCCATATCAGACAGCACAGTTGAGGCTATCACTGCAGTGATCGAGGAAGAGGACACATCAGACGATGGTAGGCCGGACGATCACATGACTAACACTTCACTCCTCCAACCTTATCCTCTAGTTGCTAGTGAATCTGTCGCTGATGTCAATATTAATGAGAATCTATCTTCTCCCCAAGATATACAGGTCCAAACGATCCTGAATGAATTTCAGGACATACTTACAGATATACCAGGCCGCACAACTCTTGGAGAACACAACATTGAGTTAAATCAAAAAGATCTCCCGAAGGGAAAACCTTACCCCATTCCGCATGCACTCAGAAACACAGTCAGAGAAGAGGTAAAAACAATGCTCTCACTTGATGTCATTGAACCATCCCACAGCCCGTTTGCATCTCCAATTGTTATTGTTAAGAAACCAGATGGTAGTAACCGTTTCTGCGTTGATTTCTGCAGGTTGAATAAGATCACGACTTTTGATGCTGAACCGATCCCCGATCAAGACGAAATCTTCACTAAAATCGGTAAGAGTAAGTATTTCTCTAAAGTCGACCTAAGTAAAGGTTATTGGCAAGTCCCAATGTCACCTAAATCCAAAGAACTAACTGCTTTCATTTCCCCCAATGGTTTGTTCCAATTCAAAGTAATGCCTTTTGGATTGGTTAATGCTGCAGCGTCGTTTAGTCGCATAATGAGAAGACTCCTTGATGGATTGGATGGGTTACTCAATTACATAGATGACATCCTCATCTTTTCGACTACCTGGGAACAACATCTTAAGACCCTAACTGAGCTCTTCGTGAGACTTCGAGCCGCAAACTTGACTGCCCGACCGAGCAAGTGCTATATTGGTCATAATAGCGTTGAATTTCTAGGTCATGTGGTCGGCCAAGGCGAAGTAGCGCCTCGTCCCGAGAAGGTTAAAGCTATTCAAGAGATAACTCAACCCAAAACTAAGAAGCAGTTGAGGTCTTTTCTTGGAACGACGAACTACTATCGTAAATTCGTCCCCAATTACGCTGCCATTGCTGTGCCACTCACGGACAAAACTAAGAAAAACGAACCAAATGTCATTCTGTGGGAGGCAAGCCAAGAGAATGCTTTTAAGACATTGAAAGCAAAACTTGCCAACCCCCCTATCCTTCGTCTCCCCGATCTGAGTAACAACTTCATCCTCCGAACTGATGCTTCTGACATTGGGTTAGGAGCAGTTCTTCTACAAAAACATGAAGACGAAAAGTTCCCCGTCGCTTACTCAAGTAAGAAATTGCTTAAAAGGGAGAAGGCATATTCAGTCATAGAACGTGAATGTCTAGCAATAGTGTGGGCCATCAAGAAATTCGAGCCCTACCTGTATGGCAGAGAATTCATCCTTGAAACGGATCATCATCCACTAGCTTATATGCAAAGCGCAAAAGTGGCTAATGGTAGAATTATGCGTTGGGCGTTAGCATTGCAACCGTATCGTTTCCGCATTGAAACAATAAAGGGCGCTGAAAATGTAGGTGCTGACTTCCTAAGCCGATCTCCAGCAGAGTATTAATTATGAGAGACTCCGAAATATGTTGAGAAGAGAAGACGTATTTATATTGTTTTTTTGTTGTTTTTTTGTTGTTGTTGTTGAGTATGTGATGTGAAAAGAAGAAGAGAGATTCTAATTTTTCGTATAGTAGATGTGGTAGATTAATTAAATCAAGTTAAAAGTAAAAGAATTAGTTTGGTAAAAACGGATGCGTTTTCTTGAAAGGGGAGTTATTTGTCACGTTGGAAAACGCAATCAGCGATTTTATCAAAATTATCCTTTTTGCTTTCATTAAACTAGGAACTAAATAAAGCGAATTATAGCGTGTACTTGTGACAGAGAGAGAGGGAGAGAGAGAGAGAGAGAGAGAAAATGTGCCATCGGTGGATGTAATTAGTGTATAAATTATACAGTGTTCCGCAAAGCATTGAATGTGTTGACACGGGTTACTCTCTGAAAAGGTTGAGACTACCATTGAAAGGAAAGTGGAATGGCCTTACACCTGTTATAGACAGGAAGTGTTTTTTTTGTAGTTGACTGTATATAATGTACTGGAGTAACACTGGCTAGGGCCACACCCAAAGAAGTTGGCTTGGTGTACGGAGGTCTTGTTGTACGTAGCAGCTTGCTTCAAAGCATTATAGTTAGCTGCTTGTACACACATTGTAGAAGACAAGTTGAGAAAGATGTGGCTTCTGGCTTTATAAGTTTTGCTACATGAGAATTTGCAGCTTTAAGTATAACCGATACTTTCCATCGATGGCACAGGGGCTTGGGAGACAAGCTGATATTTCTACGGCTACGAGAGTTGATGCGAGACGGGACATCCGGACACGTGACCGACAGATCACCAAGAACATGGCGTCTTCAGTAGAGAACGCAATATGAACATTAATGGTGAGCGATAATGGGTCCGAGAATGTTGACGAGACTATTATGGAACTTGAGATAAATAGTTCGATGAACTTGAAAGTCACATTTGAAAAGATGTCAAAGGCTTAGCAGAGCCATATGGACTATTTCGTGTTTGAGTGTGTATTGTTGATGCATGCTTTGTATAAAGACGACTTTGAAAGATGTAATCAAGGGTGAAGTTAGCTGGACAGTACAGGTCTGGAGTTAACCGTTCACGTGACAAGAAGTCAGTTGATTATTGTGAGAAGAGAACATGATATTTTTTTTAAGGTATAATTTGTTAAAGTTGATAACTAAATAAACGACAATATACTGGTCTGTTTATTGATGTTAAGGTACAGTTTCTCAAGAACGAGATGTGTATGAGTTAATTGATTAAGTTACAGATGTGCTATATATTTAAGACAATTCAGGTCTGTTTATATAGAACATTATTGGTGTAGACTTCACGTATAACAAATTATAGAAAGATTTGATACATGTTACAAAGGTGTTGATCATATATTTGATTGACAAGGTTGATTTTATTTTGCTGGGACCGAGTGTTTTTGGAAAGATATTGTAAGAGGATATTTATTTCGTTCGTACCATTCTCTTTTTGTCGGAGAATGGTACTTTTCTTTGCTTTATAATAAAGCTGGATTATAATTACGAGTATCGTAAATGGCATGTGTTTAGTTTTCTTTATTTTGAGTGTACCATGTGACAATCTCAACATGCACAACATAGAGATGGGTGAGTATGATCAGCAGCCTTTTTAGCAATGAATCCTCACCTCTTCCCTCCATTCATTTAAACGCAGCATGTCTAGACCCAGTTGAGAGAAGGCGTTTTCATTCGATTGCGCCATTCGATGACAACCGGGCATGGAAATACACATAACAGGTCCAGGCGTAATCTCTAGTCTCAGACGCAACTTTTATATAGTAAGACGCAATGGCCTAGCGCAAGGATGCGAATTGGTCTGTAAATCGACTTTCGACGGAAAACTGACGTAAACAGAATACACAAACGTTCATGTGACAATTCCAGGTGGGCCAGCATTATCTGTAGAGGCTCATTGTTCACTGCTCACTGTGAATGTTATTGAACTGAGCAATCAGTTGGTTTAATTCGTAGTAGTGGAAACAAAACGACGTTTAGTGTGCTTCGCGCTTTAAGGCGATTTACCACGTCAAGTATGGACGAGGCTAAAGCTATGGTCACAAATCAGAGCAGCGACCGACCGATCAGTAGCCTGCTCGGACGCTGCTGGAATTTAGGCATCGCCCAGCGATTAGGTCGATGCCGGGCGGCGACCGCCCAGGCACCGAGCGTATTTTGGGCGGCGAGTGAAAAGTGAGCAGGCGCCGCCCAAATTTTAACTCCGCGCTAAAACTTCAGCGGCGACCGAGCGATGCCCTAAAAACGAGCGGTGCCTGGGCGGCCGCCGCTCGGTGGCCGGGCAGCCGCCGGGCAGAATTGGTTAAAAACTCGCCGCTCGGCCGCCGAGCAGGCTACTTTTGGGTTATGTGACCATAGCATTAGACAGTCCAGGACTCAATCTTGGTTCACCAGCTGGAGCCAGGCTTTCACTTCATCCAGATGGTTCTGGACCCATCTGATGTTAGCCCAGGTCTGCTCCACCGCCTGGTCCAGAGCTCTGGCGCCCGTCCCTTGATCAGGGTGCAGTGATATAAAGTTTAGAAGCTGAAAACGGGAAAGGAGTCTATAAATTATTGAGGGGTGGATCAAGGGTCGTTTTTTAGAGGGAGCACCAATATTTGAGAACAACAACAACAACAATAACAACAACAAAAGGCGGGGAATTAGGATATTTCGATGCCGTTTGTTCGTTTTATGTCAAAATTCTCTGACGATCAAAAAGCACGTTCACACTTGTGTTCTTAAGGTATAGAGAGACATTATTCAAGCGGAACACAAATTGTGACTTTTAAAGACAGGTTGTCGCTTAAGCAGGTTTTCACCGCACTACTTCTACCCCCCCCCCCCCCCCCTCCCCCCCCCCCCCCCCCCCCCCTCATAATGCCATTGTCCCCTCCCCCACCTCCTCCAATGACCGAACCCATAGTGTACGCCACTAGAAAGAAGAATAACTAAAAAAATTACCTCTCCGAGTTGTGACTCCGTGTTGAAATGCGCCGTGACCTTTTTTATTAGGTTGGCAAAGTGAAATAATATACTGCCATAGCTGGAAAAGAAAAAAAGAATAATCAGAAAATATGTTTTCGAATTATAATCAATACCAATAAATAATTTATCAATAACAATTTGGACCAAAAAAAACATGGTTACCATGGTACTTTTTGTAAGGGATGTGTGAGTGTGTCTTTCTGTGTCTGTCTATTTTCATTGTAGATCTTTATGAATCATTTTTAAATGATTCGGCGCAATTTTCATTCTCGTTATGATTTTAAGGAATTTTCTTGCTCCCCTTGTCATTTTGATTGTTGAGGTGACGTAGTCGAGTAGTTTAATCACTTGACTGGAAATGCAGCCTCGGTACGAAACTTATGCCAATTTGCAAGCATTTACTCTTCTTTGCTCCTCTCCACCCAGGTGTTAAATGGGTACCCAGTAGGATGCGAAAGTCGATGTGATATCAAACGCGTGTGCACGCATGGGGGTAGTCCAGAATCTGGTCTATTTAATGTTGATCTCCACCACACCAACGCTACCTCTCCCTACTTACTTGCTTACTTGCCTAATTAGGCTGGGCTAGTGAGCATACTTATGAGTTCGTTGAAAACGCCCTCTTCGGCGGAATCAAATCAAGTGTGTAGGGAATATAAAGAACCGGTCAGATTCTGGACTAGCATGTGGACAGCTGACTGGATGTAATGCTAAATTTGACCACTCTAAAGGGGCAAGGAATATATCCCCTCCCGGCCTAGTCCATCTGCCCCCTCAAATTGTGATCATCTAGTAGAGCGTTTTTCAGCCAGGGTGCCTCGAGTAAATTGTTGTTGGGCCTATATCCAAACAAATATTTTGAAATAACGACATCCTAATAAAGAGAGAGAAATAGAAACGGGGGAGAGAGGGGAGAGAGACACAGAGACAGAGAGAGGCAGACAGAGAAAGAGAGAGAGAGAGAGAGAGAGAGAGAGAGAGAGAGGGGGAGTATGTGAGCCTTTAAAATCCATTCCATTTCTCTGTCATGCATCTCATTGAGGGCGCTCTTTTGCCTTTACTCCGGGCATTCACTGTCTTTGCGTGAAAAAAGAGTGACCCCTAGTCAGCTTATGGTATGATACAGGTATTCGATCATGACCAGTGGAATTATCTCCAAACATAAGACAAAATCTTCTCCTAGACGGAGCAGCGGCTCCTTACTTTTATAATGATGGATACGCCCCTGATGACATCAGTTACTAGGTTAACATGCAAAGAGAATGAAGGAGAGAGAGAGGGGGAGGGATGATGAAATAGAATATAACAAAACTCTAGAAAAAGAATGATAGAGAACCGTAACGGGAAGATGATCACAGACGTTATTTATTATCAAATTTTGCTGAGCTACATAATAGATGGCGCTCTATCGCCTCCATTGTCGGGAGGGACATAGTCTTCTTAGACACGAGAGTAAAAATCGAGCGCCGCCTCACAGCTTATTGAATCATATACGTATTTGAATATATTATATGGAAAAAAAAAGTAGGGAGGGGTCAACATTAACTAGGGCATCTCCTATGCTGTAGAATCGTGCAACCTTTATTGATATTCATCTAGGAGTTTATAAGAGAAGGAGGAGGGGTTAACCTTCACCCATAGCTAGATACTGACGTCACACAACTGATATCTTGGCAACATCCCGTAACACGATCGTAACTGTTTTCGAAAAAAATTAACTCGAGTGCAATTTCAGTTAGCCTATCTATTTTATGTTCCATAGAAATCATGTTCGAATTACGTAAAACGTCATTGTCATGTTCACACATTTTAAAAGGTAAAGGCCCGGTCACACATGGGGGACATGGGGGACGTACGGCCCGAGCATTGGAAATTGCCAATTTTTGCAAGTGCGTTGTCGTGCGTTAGGTGTGCGTCATCCTTCGTTACTCGTTCGTCGAGTGCGCTGGACCAACTCTTTGCATTCGTCGCCATTCGCTGTGAGCGTCGGGATAATTTTAAAGGGATAGTTGAGTTCTGTTTTCAGACAGCAAATGCCTCCAAAGTGCATGGTTATTACTCTTATTCTTATCTATGACATTTATAGTGCCCTTTTAGAACTTAAAATTGCTATGAAGGTAATTTTAGGCCCCAAAATGTGTGAAATTTAGCCAATATGATCATACTAATTCAGCCCCACTTTAAAAAAACACGGTGACCGTTAATTAATTATTTAATTAAAAATAACAATACATGAGCCGGCTAATTGTGAAAAATATAAGCAACACGAAAATTCCAACAAAAAAGCCAACATCGGCATTGGCTGAAATACGACGTAAAAGGCGTTATCTTTTTTTTTCTTCAACGGTTTTTTCAAATTTTTCAAAATATCTAATATTTGTGGTGGTACACAAGTATTATAAATCGTTATATTTCAGCCGTCTCTAAACCGATTTTGATCAAACAAAGATGATTTTGACATTTAAATATTATGTTCTTTCAAATTTGACACTCAATTTTTCATTATCTCACAAAAAAATTATTTTGTGTAGCGCCCTCTGCAACAGAACTCAACTATCCCTTTAAGTGCATGCTCAAAAGTGTGCGTAGAGCTCGACCTATGAATGTAAAGGCCCGGTGTCACATAGGGGACGCATGGGGGACGCGCGGCCAGCGTATTGGAAATTTGCAATTTGGGCCAGTGCGTTGTCGTTCGCTAGGTGTGCGTCATCATTCGTTACTCGTTCGTCGAGCGCGCTGGACCAACGCTAGACCAACGCTATGCATTCGTCGCCATTCGCTGTGTGCGTCGGGATTTTTTTAGCATGCTCAAAAGTGTGCGCGGAGCTCGACGCATGAATGTATACGCCAAAGGGACGCCAGACATGCTAGACCAATGCCAGACATACGTGGAGCACACGCCCTGTATACGGGCAGCGCTCTAGCAACACGCAATGTATTCAGTGTCAGCTCGCTAGCTTCTCCCAAATCCTGACAAAAGTCGGGCTCACGACTTTTTACGATTTTCAATGCGCACGTCGTGCGTCGTCTATGTGTGACCGGGCCATGAACGCCAAAAGGACGCCACTACATGGAGCACACGGCCACAGGCCATGTATACGCACAGCGCGCTAACAACACGCTACACATTCGGTGTCAGCTCGCTAGCTTCTCCCAAATCCTGACAAAAGTCCATTTTTTCAGGAAATATTTTGCGCCGACTCAGCCAGGCTCTTAATAAGCGCGGGTAGAGGGGGGGGGGGGGGGGGGGGGGGGGGGGTTAAGAAGCAATTTTTTAGGAAATATTTAACAGCGGCTTAGGAAAACAATATAGCAAAGTGGAATGATTTACTATGATAACTACATGTACTTGAAAAATGAATTCAAATTATGCTTAAAAAGCTCGATTACAGTCAACTTCGGCAGATTTTGGCAGACTTATGTTTTTTCCACATTTTCCGTACGCACTCAAATGTTAACTGTTTAAATCGACCAGAGTCTAGTTTTCGGGCAGCTATTTGAAAAGAGACACGCGCGTGTTACAAATATTGTTCCGCTTCCAGCTATGGATTTCGTAGCCGTATGGGCTAATTGCCTTTATGTGCTTATTGATAGGTACATGCAATCAAAGCGAAACTTCATCTCCTGCTTTACTTCATATTCCTTCCACTTTATAATGAAGACGAGTCATGGCAAACACAGTTCAACGGTAACGAAATTGTGAGACAAATTCTATCAGGTTACTAAGGCTAGGGGCGGATCCAGGAATTTCATCCCGGGGGGGGGGGCACACGGGGGGCACACGGGGGTAAGAGGACATATATATATATTATTGTTTGGTCCCCCCAAAATCGCAACGACTCAGCCAGCCGCTGAATAAGCCGGGGGGGGGGGGGTAAGAGGACATATATATTTATCTTTGTTGGTCTCCAAAAAATCGCAACGGCTCAGCTAGCCGCTGAATAAGCGGGGGGGGGGGGGATAAGAGCACATATTGTTTTTGTCCAGAATATTTGAAAATCCCGCCGGCCGCAATTTCGCTCAGTGGGGGGGGGGGGGGTCCACACTAATTTTTTGTTGGGGGCCGTGGGGGCACTTCCCTGTTTGCCAGTACATTTTTGGGGAATTTGGGGCTGATTTTAACATATTTTTGAGGGCCGGGGAGGGGGGGGCACGTGCCCCCTGTGCCCCCCCCCCCCTGGATCCGTCCCTGTAGGCAATTCAATATTAAACCATAGCAACGGAACTTTGATCATATATTTATAAATTATCAGTTAATCATTAACAAAATTTGCCAAAGTCCATTATTTACACAAAAAAGTATGTTGATTGGGTCGCGCAGGTATCAGGATTTGAAATATGTAAATAGTGGCATTGATAACCCTAATACGATAATCATACCCAGACACGTCATGCAGGTATGCCGTCACTATCTCAATCGTTCCGATCCTGTT
Source organism: Strongylocentrotus droebachiensis (assembly GCA_035222895.1). Classification (NCBI taxonomy): domain Eukaryota; kingdom Metazoa; phylum Echinodermata; class Echinoidea; order Camarodonta; family Strongylocentrotidae; genus Strongylocentrotus; species Strongylocentrotus droebachiensis. The sequence goes on from JAVYIG010002139.1 coordinate 123,731, forward strand.
CAATATTGGGGGCCTACACTACTGACACACCCCCATAAAAAGCCGTCGAAGTTTGCACATACCGTTTATATTTGTGGAGAGTAGTGCGCTCGCGGTACTTGCCGGTGCTCTGAATATGCGTTAGCACTGAAGGGAGAAGATTCAGTGAGCAAACATCAGTATCTTACCGAAGTTTGCATTTACACTGAATAGTCAATACCCAAGTAAGCTTCATTTCTCGTTGTTGCTGAGTAGGATATTTAGAGAAATTTAGGATACTTGGGATGTTATTATGAAAACTGTGAATCTTCGAAAGTTGTAATCATTATAGGTATATGGGCTCTTCGAATTGGCTGAATCGGTAATGTCTATGTGATGTAGTGGCGGCAAACCTTTCCCTCGTCCCTACATACAAATCTTTTTTAAAACAATCTAGTGTAGGAATAATACCCTCTGACCTTGACCGAAAGACAATATACCTTAATTATCATACAAATTATTGCATTGCAGCATTTAGTTCCCAATGTTTTTGCTATTATGTCAACATGATTAATTATACTTTGCGTTTTGTAAATCTACTAACCCAGTTCTGTGAATCAATCGATCACTGCCACATGGCTTTGACATATCCACAAGCCCGAAATAAATCTGAATATGATTATGACGTTTGATTATAAAATGCACACTTTCATTATCACAAAACTGAATTTTGAGAGATCGATGCTCTTTTGTTTAAATTCCTCCGTGAAGTAATTTGTATTGAAATTCTTAAATTTTTATAAAAATCGTTATATTTCTGGCTGTTACAAGAATATTTGTATCTCTTTTTTCCTCCCAAACACACACACACACGCACACACACATCTTCTTGGAAAGATGAGTGCACTGTGAGCATATCATTTAATTGTTGCCAACAAGTACATAGAAGAACTAGAAATGCAATCGTGTCACAACGATGTGCGTGCAATGACGCCATGTTTCTACGTGTCAAACGAAGGAGCTACTCTCGGAATATCCAGAGCAATATGTAAGAAGTCTGTAGCTTCTGTGATAGTGGAGATAGTTAGGGCGAAAGAAAGGTCACCAAAACGGCCCGAAACGGAAAAAATGGTGCCTGGACGGTCACGCATGAGGGTTTCCGGAGAACGAAGAATTTAGTGACCTTGAAAGAATGCTAGAGACTACGCCTACGAATTTTGAAGGGAATTGGAGTAGAGGAAGGGATCTAGAAAGAGCTCGCAAGCACTGCGTGCAAAACCAATAGGAGGGAAAAGGAAACAATCAGAATAGTTCTTACGGAGAAGGCAAGTTAAACAAGTTAAACAAGTTAAACAGCCGTATTTGGTGAGGCTGTTAAATGATTAACAGCCTCTTGATCGTCTTGAAGATATGAATATTAATTATGTTGATAAAGGCGCCTTCACGCGTGTGTCGACATTACCTGCAATTAGAGGACTTTTTCAAGGATCGACCATAGGATCGAAGTGCCAGAGCAGCAAAACCGCCGTGATTCAATGCTAGCTTATGCCTGGATTACATTTGCCCCGGGCGCCGTACGATAAATTAGTCTACGATTTTTCGTAGACATCGTAGGAGGCTACGGGCTACGATGTTTGTGTTTTCATTATCTACGAGCATCGTGCCATTTATTGTATTGGCCCTCGGGGGCACGCCGGAAAAAATCCGTACAGAGGCTGCTCGGAGATTGTACGTAAATCGTGAAGCGTCAATGCATTTGAATGCAGTAGCCGTGCAGTCTCCGCAGCCTCCGCACGGAAATCGTACGAAGCCCGTGCAGCTTCCGTGCAAAGGTTGCGCGGAGAAGGCGCGGTGACCGTACAGCCGTGTCCACCGAAAAATCGTACGTTTGCTGCACAATCAGTGCGAGGCCTCCGGGCGATGCCCGTGCGGGGATTGTGCAATGCCACCTACGACATGTATACGGGCTACGGGCTTACGATTTTTTTCAAAATTTGTTCTCGCGAAACAAAATCGTAAAGGCTGCGGAGCCCGTGAATCCGTACGAAAATCTCACGACCGCCTCCTGCCTCCGCACAGAGGCCGCACGGAAAAGGGGATACGGGCAGGATACGGGCTCCGTAGACTAATCGCAGGCCAAATGTAATCCAGGCATTTGTAGACCAGTACTCGGCGTGGCAAACACTGCGCGTTTGAACGACAATGATACATGCTTACCGCACGCAATCACAAGCCAAGTGAACTTCCAATAAACGGACCAATCAGTATCACGGAACCGCTGACACGGCCTGGCGCAGCGACCTTGCATGACTGCATAAATACCAACAACACGCGTGAACATCTAGCTCCAGCAGACAGCTTCCTATCAGAGCGAGCAAGTACGGAGACCTAACGAACGAGCCCGAGCCAACCCCGGATATATTCGAATGAGTCTACACGCGCCAAGTGGACCCCGATGAGATGGCATAGAGAGGCTATTACTCACAGGCGAGGATACTGCTAAAATGATTGGCCGAATCTAAGCAGGAATTTCGGCGAGAGGGAAATAAATGCTCCTTAGAGGCATAACTTTAGAAGACAGAAACTAGCTTTATTTGCAATTGAAGGTAAGAGTTGGCCAATTGTCATATCATTCCACCCTTTCACCAACATTAACGTGTCTACTTACTGATTTAACCCAATGGATTAAAGTGACTCGGTAACATTGTTGAAGTTAGATGAAAAAAGTGCCTATTTTTGTAATGAAATGCTACGTTTTATATTCCTTCTATACTGTATAACCCTCTAACATTGTAAAGAATCCTGACAAAATTCTCAAACCACAAAGATAATTCTCTAACAGTAAATCCTCCCAACTGATTTTTGAATTTTCCTAACCGTTTTCTAACGAAAATAAGATATAAAACATGCTTTTAAAAATCTGTCAACGCTTAAATGTTTGGAATAGTATATAGAGCGAATTCAGCGCTTTATGACGATTTACATTCACCTTAAATTTGATTAAATTATAATAACATAGTTGAGAGAATTAAGGAATCAATCAGATCAGTTTTCCCAATTGTTATCATCAATAATGGTCTGTGTTCACTATTACTTTCAGATTATCTTTAATTTTACATCTCGCATTGAAGTCAATACCTTAGCGCCATTTTCTTTCATCTGAACAATGCTACCAAGTCCCTTTAAAGTTAACCTCTAAATGTATCATTACGGCGGGGTCTTCGCGGAAATTAAGGGGGCAAATGTAGAAATTGCTAGGGCTATTTATAACAAGAGTACTACCCCTAGAATCACTACCACCATCACTATCAGGATCCATATTCATTGTCATAAGAATAAAGAGTGAGAGCCTCATGAGTACAAATAAAAGTCAAATGAGTGAAAAAAGACCTAGGGTCGAATTGGAAAGAGAAAAACGAAACGAAACAGTACCAAAGAAAGATACTGGGAAATTACTGATGATGATGATGATGGGGGATTGCACATGTACTTTTCCTGAGTAAAAAAAAACAGGCACTCAAAGATGAACAGACAAATAACAATTATAGCACTTTTGTAGAATCATGACCAACTGAGAAAAGCATATGCACATCACTGAACTAAGAAGGGGTAAATCAAAATGCATCATAAATTAATCTAGTGAAAAATGCCAAATTCTTACACGAGGAAATAGAACAAATCGGTAAGGTAGAAGGAGAAGAAAACTTCTAAAGATAAAGATGCAGAGAAGGTGGCGAAACAGGAAATATGTTAAATGGTACCCCCACAATTATGACACATCCAGGAAACTTATGTAAAAAGGAGAAATTTCTGGAATTGCTTTGCGAAGACAAAGTTGTTCCCGTAAAACTTAAAAAATTAAAAAAGAAAATGAAAATCTACTTATCAGTATTATTGACATTTGAAAGAAAACGAAATTGAAAGCGATTATAAAAATTCAACGAAATGAAATAATGAAGTGTTTCAAAGACCACAGACTGTTCGTTTCAAGTTTGGAAAACACAAGACGATCTGGGATACACAATCGCTCCATCTTACTTGTCTGTTTTTATAACCCTTAAAGGAAAATACTAGCATCTACGTTACTAGATGAAATGTTTAACATTAAGGGAAAAAATGTTGATGATACGCATTACCCTATAGGGAAGTGTTGACATACATATTTACAGATCGGATGCAAACGGTAGACTAGTGTAAGAATTGATGAATAAATCTAATGAGGTGTAAAGCTGGTACTAAGGGGGGGGGGGAGGGGGGCAATAATTCTGAAATTATTTATGTCGTTTACAACGGCCAAATCACTGGGTTTTTTAATTGCGGGGACAAAGCTTGAAGGACAAGTCCACTCCAAAAATAACTTAATTTAAATAGAAGCAGAAAATTCAGACAAACCAATCAACAAAAGTTTGAGCAAAATCGGATGACTAATAATAAGAAAGTAATGATTTTTTGAAAAAGTATGTAAAACTATGGAACAATGACAAGCACAAGACAAATTGGGAACTCATCAGTCTGTGACGTCATGTCCTCGCTATCCACTTATTATTTTCTTTATATTGATAATATAAATTTCCTATTTTTCCCCTAAGAATCTTATTTCTTCACATCAGCATCCTAGTTAGAGTGATAGTTCCAGTTAAATCATGAAAAATGTGATTTTTTATGAACTATTTATATAAACAATCAATAATTATGAATGACAAATATTCAGAAAATAGTATCAATTCTTCAAAGTTCATAAAAGATTTTGTGAAATGTCATGCACGCAATATGATACAAATCATATAACCTGGGCAAAGGTATGGGGGAATCAAATTTTTGGGGATAAGAAGGGAAATTAATGGGATTAAACTATATAAAGCAATTGATAAATAGTGAGGACATGATGGCACAAACTGATAACCAAATTGGCAATTTGTTTTACATACTTTTTCAAAATTCATAACTTTCTTATTAGGTATCCGATTTTGCTGAAACTATTTTTGATTGGACGGTTTGTCTGATTTTTCTGCTTCTATTGAAAGTAAGTTATTTTTGGAGAGGACGTGTACTTTGTCAGTGTGCGAGTTATTATCTCAAACAGGAATACACCAGTTTACGGTTATGGGCGCCATTTTAATTTACGGGTAAACAAACCATTTAGGTTTACGCGTGAATTAAGATAGCGCCAATGCAAATATGATGTGAGCGCACAGCGCAAGCAGTGATGTCATCAATGTTTTCAGATACGCATGTATTGCTGCGTCACTGATTGCACTGTGCGCTCACATCATATTTGCATGGGCGCCGTCTTAGTTTACGCGTTAACCACTGACCTCTAGCGCCGTTTTAACTTACGGGTTTGTTTACCCGTAAGTTAAAATGGCGCACATGTCTGCGCATGCGCACTGTTGTAACCGTAAACTGGCGTATTAAACTCTATACAACATCGATTAGGCTCTCAAAGTAACCACCGGCGGAAGTCAACTAACCTCTCTACAAGCTCTGCAAATAGAGTGTGGCGAAATGCCTTTGCATCTGAGAAGATTTTTTGTCATAGATAAAAAAAATAAAAAAAAAAAACTTTATTTTTCTTTCTGTGCATTAAACAAAAATAATCCGGCTGAAAACCATATTGGCATTACAGCATTTCAACCTGAATTAAAGATTATCTCAGTAAACACTTCTCGTCACAAGTGGAATTAAGAACCTACACTAATAAAATTATTCGTAAAAATCGGAACTACTGTTTTACAATTGATACGAATGCCTCCAGACGATGCGGAGGTGAATATACAGGAGTAGCCTTTTTATATACCGAAACTTAAAATAAATTCATTCTACAAAATATATAATATCACTCTTATTAGGGCTAAATTGGTTGCCATTCTAATATCACTGGAATGGATGGAGTAATATAATTCCAATTGCAGTGGTACTTCGGACTGATTCAATCACAGCTTTGAATGCCATTCAACATAACAAATAACTAAGTATAGTGGTAGAAATATATGGAAATGTTACAGGCTGAAGTAATGGTATGGAAGTAACATGTTAAGGGTTGTCAGCCCATTGTGGTCCATTTGGAAATGAACGAGCCGAATCACTGGCTAAACAAAACACAGACATACGTGACTTAACAATGAAAAGAAAAAACTAAATTAAAGTGAGTTTTTTATAACAGAAGCAAACATTTATAACAAATCCATGTGGCAGAAAGGTAGTTATCTAAATGACATTTAACGCGATCTTCAAAGAATTCTAAGAATTAAACGATTTGACTGAAAAGACCATTGATCCATACATCAATTAACATTTGGTAAGTAAAGTATTAATTACTTTAAATATCTGATTAAAACATTACATATTACAAACAATCGATCATTTTATATTTCAATGCCCAAAGTTTGAAAGGATTTTGTTTTAGTAGATCTATTATAAGAAAAGAAAAAAACCAAGCCTACCATATCTCCATAAATTTTAGGAAAAGAAGAGTATTTAGGAAAGTGGTAACTTTCGTAAAAGTAAGTAGGAAAAATGAACTTTAACTCTCGAAGAGCATAAACAAGTTTGTGCAATAAGACACTTGAGTGATTTCAAGTTGGGTGTTAGTGTTAGTGTTAGTGTTTAGAGCAGTCAAGAGCTCTTAAATCGAGCGAAAAATTTGCTGATGAAATTTTTTGTTTTGTAATGATTAAGAGCCCGATACCGATATCAAAATCGATAGCTTAACACCAGCTGTGACGTCACCACATACTTGATTTCACGACGATGATTTAAAAATAGTACATCAAAACTAAAGATATCATGAAAAGTACAGAATAAATTTACACCTATTTCTCTGGTCTTATAAAATAACTCATTTTACACAAAAGAATATATGAATTACCTGTTTCACATATTTTTATTTGATCGTCAGACAATAAATTGGCGTCGTTCGTGCGTTGACTGTGTGCGGGTACAACACTAACACCGAACTGGAAATCAACATTTGCTTAATCCCTAGGGACTAGTGTTAGTGAATAGGACATTTGTACGTAAAATATTAACACCAGCCACAAAGGTCAGTTCAGCAGACGACAATTTTGCAAAACACTAGCTACCGGAAGTTGACGTTATTCAGAGGTCAAAGCCTTAACACCAGCTGATTTCCATTTCGGTGTTTAGGCTGGTGTTAGTGTTTATTAAACACTAACACCAGCCTTAAACACCCAACTTGAAATCACTCACTGATTAGTGTTTCTAAAGCTGATATTAGAGGTCAATAAGTCTTCGTCGCAAAAGTGGAACGTGACGCATATCCCCCTATCATTTCGTATGTCATTCTTGGCACTGTTAACTTGACGCAAAACAAAGGAAAAGGTGACTTTATCAATTTACTAATAATACTAATTATTTTGGTCAAATTCACTTAGCCATCTAATGTCAAAGTTCGACCTAACAACGCAATAACAATCGTGTGGTCAACCTATTTGATTGCGGAAAATTAAGTAGCCTTTTCGTAAGGCTAATACATGGTCTTACCAAAATATTCAATTTGAGAAAACAGGAGATTGTTAAGATGTTTGTACTTTGCTCTTATCTATAATTTGTGTGGTATTTGAAATGAGGTTACAGATCTAAATAGACTATAATATGTTTGAGTGCCGTATCTAAATAATGCGTAAGGAAATCCATTTGATCATTACATAACTGCATTCAAATTGCTGAATTATTTATTTTTAATGGAATTGGCGGGAAAATTGTTTAATGTAAATAAATGATAACCAGAAGGGCACTTTGACATTTGCATAAATATTTGATTGGTTTATTTGATCGCTGGTTATGAAATCATCTCTAGAGGCAACTAGGCCTACTGCAAAAGATACGAAGTTCAAGTGGCCTGATTAGTACTACCAATATTAATTGATTAAGCCATATCACATTTGATATATTTTTGCTTGATATCTGTAATTGATTGAAAATAAAGTCTATTTACGTCTGTAGTCCTTGTGATTAGGCGAAATTATAAAATATTAAACAATGGAGACTTGAAATAATTCAAATAAATGACGTTAGATTTTGTGTTTCTATTAATAAACCCCTCCACAAGTTATTTCTTGATTATAACAAATTTTAGGCCAGACACATGTAGAAAATAAATTCAAGAACCATAAAGCATCCCCCTCCCCCGAATAACATGCATTGTCTAAAGTATAATATTGTTGTTACCACACAGTCAAATCAAGAATCCCGAGCTCCATTCTCAAAATGGTGTTGGGTTTAAATAATTTAGATACCTTATGGCGATTTCTTCATTCAAGAGGGAGAAAGTCGTATTTAAATATTTAAAATTTGTATTTCACTCCTCCGATGATTATAGATCTTACCCAAAGAGTCTCAAGACCGACAATGGATTGCTTTGCAGGTTGTTAAATTGGGCTTGCTAGCGGAGCGAGCAGGGCGAGCAGGGCGAGCAGAGCGACCGAGCAATACGATTCTCATTTTGGAATACTAATCTATGCATTCTCGAATCCTACAGCTAAAGATCGTATGTAAAAACAGTTTCTTGTTCGCGAGAAGAACTAGGAGGTATTTATTGTTAGTGGAGGTAACAGCCTTCTTACGGACAGGCCACGAAGTACACAAGTAATATTCCTTGATCGCGCTTAACAGAAATAGGGCCAATAAAGGCACTTCAAGCCCCCCCCCCCCCCTATTTGTTTCTTCTTCTTTATAAACGATTCTTAGCGAGGCACATGTAGACATTTTATTGTAAAATACCCCAAGGTCAAAAGTATAAAATATATCGAGGAAATATATTATAGTATATTTAGTCGTTAATATGAATAGAAAAATAATAGGGTTTTTGTTAAGAGCATCCTTACGGCTGTCATCAGCGCTGTAAATGATTAAATTGAAAGTCTATTTTACGTCAGCAGGTCCTGTGATAGGTCGACATGATATGAAGTGAACGAATGGAGAATTAACATCATTCAAAAATGACTTCCGAATTTTTGTATATTGACAAAAAGGATGTTTATAGGATAAGCGTGCAATAAAAGAACTTTTTTTCTTGCCCAGTATATCTCGTACAAATGTCTACCATACTACGCATACAACTGAAGCAACCGCACGCTTATGCCTACCCTTCTCTGCATTTCTGTATGGAGGGAAAATTGTACACTGTAATTAGGAAAACAGAAGGCATTTTGACACTTGCATAAATAACGGTTTATTTCATCGCTTGTTGTAAAATTAGGCATAAGATAATCGTAATCCCAATATTAAGTGATTATGCCATATTACATTTTATATATTTATGTATGATAACCTTACAGTGGAGGTCACCAGTGCTGTCAATGATTACAGTTAAAGTTTGTTTTACAGAAGGCCCTGTGATAATGCGAGATGATAAGAGCTTTCCAAAAGGATACTTGAAAAAAATCAAATAAATAACCTCTGAGTTTTTCAACTGATAAATATATCTTTAGATGAGCGACTTTCAGGCAATGTAGACCTGCAATCTAAAATCGACACAAAGTCAAGTGATATCGCTTAACGGAACATAAATACAGGGAGTAGCGGCCACTTAAGCCAGCCACCTCCACACCCCCACACCCAATATAATCTTTTCTTTATTTTGAAACAATTTAAGATAGACACATGTAAACAATTAATTCAAGAAATCAGGCTTCCCTCCCCACCCCCCATGAATAAATATATAAATAATAAATAATAATACATTCCTAAACTGCTCCTGATTACAGGTGACTAAAGATGAATAAAAACAATATTTCATCTCGTTAGTCGCAGCGAGTAGCAAAAAGGTCCCTAAATTCCCCTCCCCCACAATATTTTGTCTTCATAATAAAATAATTAAGTATACAAAAATACATTCACAAAAACCCCAAGACCCTTCTCCCCTCTCCTCCACACACACACACACACACAAAAAAAACTTTTATACCAGCGCCTGAATACAGGTAGCTAGAAATAAATAAAACCAAGATATAATCGTCTCCTATTAAAGGCGTTAGGAGTGAGTAAAAAAATATTGACTGCTTTGAGGGGCACGGGTTATACCCTTTCATTTCACATATCATACCTAACATTCTTATGAAATTGTTTGGTATCCCCAAGTTTACTTTGCCACATGAAAGTGTCTGGAAGAATCTGTCTTTAACATAGAAATTACACCATGTTTATATTATATCACTACTGAACTCCACCTCGCAGTCAAACACACACGCACAATTGCAACTCAAACACGCGCGTGCGCACACATCCTTGGTAAGATATGTGCACATACATGTACAAATGTAACTGACTAGAGTGAGGCATTTGTGTTGTGCTGTTTTGTGTTGTGTTGTCCTGTGTTGTACCGTGTTCTGTAAACATCAATTTACTTTATTGATATGTTATCATTGTAAATATGCTATGTCGTTGAGTTTTATTTTCAATAAAAACAAAAATACTAAAACAAAAACAAAACAAAAAAGATATCTCTGTTCCATCCCTTGCCCTAATGCGCTGCCTATGTGCCTTATGATATATCAAGCCAAGCTGGATGTGATGATTAAAGGCACCCCCGTACAAACTTGTATTTTTTATTTTTTTTGCTCAAGGGGGGGGGGGGGGTGGGGTATTGATTTTTATTTAAAAGCTGGCAACCCTACCCCCCCCCCTTAAAAAAAAGCTTTGCATTTTGCATAATTAATAAACTGGTTATCTAAATATTTTCATACATAGCTTTAATATTGCCAATACAAACAACCATGGCAAACATGTTATGATGTTCTACCTGCTCTTTTCTGTAACACACGCGGTATTTGAAATAGATTAAAACAGATCTAAGTAGACGCAATTTTGTTTCTGGATTGACCTGTCAAAATAAAGTGTTTATGAAATCCATTTGATTATTTCAAAAGATGCATTGAAATGTTTTTTTTTATCAAACTGATGTTTGGCGGGAAAATTTTACAATATAATTTAATAACCGGAATCCGAAAGAATTTTGACATACTTGCATATAACGGTTGCGTTTTTTAACGCAATAATTAGGCCTACTGCAAAAGGTTCGCAGTTCAATTAAAGTTGTATTTGTACTACTAATATTGTTTACTGTTTTCAGGAACCGCATAGCGTTATTAAAAGTGCTGGGGCTAAACAGGCTCGGCCCGGGGGCGTAATTTTTTCCCACTTGAGCTCCGGACCCCTGTATGAACTAATTTGCATACAGCTAATCAGAGCTCATCTTGTCAGCTTTACGCGTGCTAAAGATTTTACGGACGCGATTTAGTCATTTCGCGATGTCCCTTCAGGGCCACCATAATATACCTTTTGCAAATTTATTATAGATCTACACCTCTAATAATAATATCAGCTCATATAATTGCTGTGAGAAGTTTTACTTAGCACTAATTTAAAGTTACTCTAGCAATATCAAAGATACGCCTTATCGTCATCGAATCCATATAGGGATTCATTTCTTAAGATTTTACGGTTGAGAATTTATTATACATCTATAATAATAATAATGAACATTTGTATAGCGCCTTTTCTACAAGTAGATACAAAGCGCTTAATTAACATATACAATGAACAATTAACAAAATAGAAAGATGCTTAACAACAGACATGTATGTAACAATATAGGAATGAACAAAATAAAGGGGTAAGACAGGTAATAGAAGAGCAAGAACAAGTGCTGGTAAGCGGGCATTAGTTAAACAAGTGTGTTTTGAGGTGTTTTTTTGAAAGTCATTAGAGAATCAGCAGTTTGTACAAAATTGGGGAGATTGTTCCATGATTTTGGAGCAGTGGCTATGAATGCCCGCTTACCAGCATTGGTTCGACACCTTGGGATATCTAAAACTGTACGAGTGTTGGATCTTAGGTTGTAACTGGAGTGCCTAACATGAACGAGATCAGTAAGATATGAGGGAGAGAGATTGTGTAACGACTTAAAGACAAGGGTGGAGGTCTTGAAGAGCACTCGCTGTTGAATAGGAAGCCAATGCAGAGAGTTCAACAAGGGCGTGGTGTGTGTGCTCTTTGGTTGTTTGAAGATGAGGCGTGCAGACTGGTTCTGGAGAAGCTGAAGACGGTGAATGTTCTTTGCTGTTGTGCCACTCAACAAACTGTTACAATAATCAAGACGAGATAAAACTAAGGCACGGACTGCAGCATGAGTGGTACTTTCGTCAAGATATTTTCTAATCCTGCATAAGTTCCGGATATGATATTTGACAGTCCTGACTACATTTGAGACGTGAACATCTGGCAGCATGAGGTTGTCAAAGACGACGCCAAGAATACGCAGCTTCTTTGACGGTTTAATCACAGTCCCATCATGAAGAGTTAGAGTGAAGTTCTGGAGCAATCGTTGATGGACTTTCGAAGCAAAGACTACTAACTCAGTTTTGTCTTGATTAAGTTTCAATTTGTTGGATGTCATCCACCTGTAGACATCTCTCATTGCATCCCGTAGTCTGCATGCAGCATGATCAACAGAGTCCTGGCTAGAAGGGTCGCATTGTATATACACCTGTATATCGTCGGCGTATACATGATAGCCTATGCCATGACTGTAAAGGATATCAGATACAGGTTTCGAGTAGAGCGTAAAGAGCAGCGGGCCCATCACCGATCCTTGCGGGACACCAAACTCCAACCTGGTGTCTAGTGATTTCACTCCTCTGATTCGCACATGTGATAGTCGGTTGCTCAGGTATGATCTAAACCAGTGCAGTGCTGTGCCAGAGACACCATATTCATCCCGAAGCCTTGTCAGCAAGATCGTGTGGTCAAGAGTGTCAAATGCAGATGACATATCTAGCGACAGTAGAATGACGCATTTCCGATCATCCAGAGCACATAGGATATCATTCTGAAGACTCACCAATGCAGTCTCAGTACTGTGATTTTTCCTATATGCAGACTGTTTAGGATCACCAAGGCTGTTGTCTTCCAAGTAGTTGGCTAACTGTGATGAGACGACTCTTTCCATAAGCTTGGCTACAAACCTTATGTTCGAAATGGGCCTGTAGTTTTTCATTCTTTCTTTGTCAAGTCCTGGCTTCTTCAAGACTGGTGTCACAGATGCAACACCTAGAGATGATGGAAAATCGCCTGATGCCAACGATGCGTTGATGATATGCGTCAGCTTTGGCAGCAAAACAGGAAGGTGACGCTTCAGGAGCCACGTTGGAAGAGGATCCAAAGGACATGTCTTGTTGGGTGAGCGTTTGATCAGCCTCTGAACCTCCTCTGATGTGACCAACTGGAACTCCACGAATGAATGGGCTGAGATTGCCATACCATTTGGATTGTCCAATTCGTCAACGTTTAAGTCATCTATACATCTCCGCAAGTCTCTGATCTTCTCACTGAAGAATGTGCAGAATGTAGAGGCAAGCTCAACTGATGAATCAGCATCTGGGAGAAATCGTTTACTCTTATTCAGAAGATGCTTCAGTTCTCTATACATGTCCTTTGGAGTACTTTCAGAAAACAGGTCATTGTAGTAGAACCGTTTAGCCCTTGACAGAGCTTCAGCTGCAGCAGCTTTAGCTTCACAGTAGGCTGATCGATCGCTATCGGGATTGACTTTAAGGGATTTACGCCATTTCCGCTCCTGTCTTCTGCGTTCACGTCTTGCAGCATCAACTTCTTCGTTGTACCACTTTGGCCTGTGACGAACTTGCGTGGTGCGGAGACATACAGGCGCATGGATATCCAGGACACGCTCCATGTCTCTGTCAAGATTGAGCACGCAACTGTTTACATCCTCCGCCAAGGGTTGATTGTCAAGGAAACTGGCAAGATCATCGGCAAACAACGTGTGATCAATGTTGCTGAATTTGCGATATTCCTGTGGCCGTTCATCTGTAGATGGTCTTTCACCACGGATCATGCAGCTCACGGCTACATGGTCGGACATGAGGCTCGGATCTGTACGTATGGAACAGAGAAGATTCTCATCTTCCCTCGCAATCACTACATCCAATGTATGGCCGTGTCGATGAGTTGGCTTTGATATGTACTGCTTGAGTCCTGCGGATTTCAGCGTATCTACAACGCGTGCGACATCAGGTCTCTCGGGACAGTCATAATGGACATTCAAATCACCTAAAAGCAGTAGCTTCCCAGGAGTCTGATTCATGTCATCGATGAAGCTGTCAAATTCTTCGAGGAACGTAGATGTTTTCAGACCATTCGTGCTGGATGGTGGTGGACGGTACACAGCAACATAGTTCACCGAACGAGCTTTGTCTGTAATAATGCAGTGCTCAAATGTTGTAAAATGAGGATCAATAGTCACTTGATGTAGTTTCAGATCAGACCTGACCAGAGCACCAACACCTCCGCCACGACCGCCAATGCAATAATACACCTCTTAAAGGATCTAATATTATCAGCTTTATTTTGTTACTTCTTTTATTGCAGGAATTCTTACCTGAGAACTATAAACATCACAGCAATTTCTTCAGCTGATATTGTTAGAGCCTTGGTAGATCTATAATAAATTTCTCAACCGTAAAATCTGTAGAAATGAGTCCCTATATAGCGGCTTTGATGACGATAAGGCCTATCATTGATTGCCAGAATAATTTAAATTAGTGCTAAGTAATCACTTTTTACAGCAATTTCGTGAACTGATATTATTATTAGAGGTGTAGATCTATAATAAATTTGCTAAAGGTAGACATGCTAGAGCACAAATGAAACTATTTCCAAGCCTAGCTGTGCCATAGCTATGCACGCACACGATGCATGCTGACATATAGGCAAGGCGCAGTTTGTGTGTGAGGAGCTTCGCACCGTACCCTTTTGCATCCGTAAAATCTTTACAAGCTAGTTATTGACAAGATGAGCTCTGATTGGCTGTATGCAAATGAGTTCAAACTGGGGTCCGGAGCTCAAGTGGGAACAAAAATTACGCGGCCCGGGGGCTTGGTTCTGGAAGAAATATTTCTTGGTGGTGGTTGGGCTCCATTGTACTCCAATGGGCTTGTGTACCAAGCAGGGCCAGCGGTTTTCATCCCTTTTGGTGGAGGGGGCAAGAGCTGGGCAACGCAACATTCATGGGAACATATGGTGAATAAATGAGGAAAATTAAACTTTGAATTCTACCAACGCACTTTGAAAAAATACATTTATTTTGGCGAAAGAGCGCAGCGACCGAGCAAGAAAAATTGCATTCTGTATAGTATGAGAAATCGTTGACCACACATGCAAATTCGACTTCCTTTTTCCGTTCTCTCAATAGGGTTAGATATCTTTACGAACTGTTGATTTATATACTTTATTGCGATTTTTAAATGTAAGAGGAGAGGAAGACGACCATATTGCAGGGGGACACGTCCTTAATTCCTTTTGAAACACTGACCCTCTACGAAGCACCATTGGAAATTTGTATGTCACACTATTAAGCTATTCAATTTGGAATAATGAAGTATGCATTCTACAGCATCATACGGCTAGTTGTGTATTGTTAATAGCCGTCTTACGGGCAGCCGACGAAGTAGAGTATGTACTGATAAATCAAAAATATATATAATTCATGAACTGTTATCGTTGACTCGTAATATCTAGTCAAGATTCGAATTGGATGGGATTATTTTTACACCAAGGCCACCATGGCATTCAACTCTTCACGAGCGTATGAGTACGGAAGCGTGAACGTGGTCGACAAGTCTGCTTAGAATACAAAGTCTAGAATTTCCTCAGAATATATTTAGACTTTCTGTATTGGTTTATGTTATTTTACTTGAAAATACTTGAGGAAGCACATTATGTCTTTGAAAAAAGGAGAGAAAGCTATGTCAAAGAAGAGCCTGTAAAAAAAAGGTGTATCATATCTATCTTTCTCTCTCTCTCTCTTTGGGGTGTTTTTGTCTGTGCCTGTGTCTCTACCCCCTCTCTCCCTCTCTCTCTCTTTCACTTTCTCTCTCTCTCTCTCTCTCTCTTTCTCTTTCAATCATTTTGGTACTGACAACGACAATTTTGAGGTGCACACAAAAGAACAATCATGGAATGATTTCACTTTGGAACAAATCTTAAAGGCAGGCCGACACACCAGTGCACCCAGACCCCCCCCCCCCCCCCCCCTCTCACCCACTCTCCTTTATAACTCTGTCTCTTAATAACTACATACCTTTTCATACATCAGCCTGCAAAAGCTATACCTAGATTTACATTCCGCATAATAAACAATTGGGACAACAATGAACGCGAACAACCAACCCGTAGAAAAATAGCCCCCCAAATAACGATATTGGTAAGGGACCTCTACAAAGGGTTTTTGTCGCGGTGGAAGCTGTCCGGGTTTGCTCACTGGAGGTGAACTGTACAAGAAACTTCCAGAATATAAAAAGCGGTACAAATATGCAATCAAGCACCATGCATTATACGTTCTTTCAAAGATGGAATAATTATGTAATCTAAAACGAATACATTTTCCCTACATGGCATGTTCAGAAAAAATCCGTTAGAAGATTTGATACTATTTTTATGTTGCCCGTTTAATGAATTTACCCTGCATTAACATTTGTTTCTCTTTAATAACACAGTATCCTGATGTCACCATGCCTGTGTCACTTGGTGAATGGCGTGTCAGGATCGGTACGTTTATGCGCCGTCGGAGGAAAGAATACGACTACCACTACTTCTGGAGGAAACTTCAAAACTTAATTAAAAAAGCCAAGAATGCTGAGCCACCCAAAGAAAACGACAACCCTGAGTGTAACATCTCATCTCGTACTGGCTCTTCACCTGATGCGAATAGTTATCAGGGGAACACGGCCCGTCGACCTGCGTCTTCTCACAATGTCAACCTTAATACCGCTCAAACAGGGCCATCATGTGACGTCACCAATAGCGGTTGTAATGCTAATTGTCAGACTCGGTCACAATGTTACGGTTCAGAGTTTGATACTGTCACGGAGAGAGGATTCCCATGTGCTGTAAAAAGCCCCAGTCATAACGACGTCTCTCACTCTTCGTCTTCGTTTGCTAAAAACATTAGTTCTTCAACGGCAAATGAGATCAACCATGTCCCTGATACCACTGAAGTGCAAATTCCAGTTCCCCGACCCTGCGTAGAAGACGAATTGGACAATAGATATATACAAATCAATCTAGTATCACATGAATATCACCCTAATTCTGCCCAAATAATAGAACCACATGAAGTTGTCACATCAGAATCGTACTCACATGTACCTGCAGTCATCGCAGGTGAGACAGATCGAATCCAAATATACAAGGAGGAAACATCAAACCCTGCACCGTCGGGGATAGAGGATTTATCATCGGACTGGTCACCTAAACCCACAACGAGAAACACAGAGCAAACAACACCATCTATCAGGGTATGTTTGATATTTATATGTATTTTCCCAGAACATACCCTCTCGCATTTAAAAAAGAAAAATAAGACAGACGAAAAAAAAGAAGACAACAAATTTGTATATAATAATTCTTCTTGTAAAGATGTTTTTTTGTATAGGACATGTAACTAGCGAAATTGGAGCTATATAAGGTGTTTTATAGAAGACAGTTTGATTTTTTCAATTTGCTGTGATTTTTTTTTTATTTGACGTTCGTTGCACTATAATCAATGGTAAAAGTGTCCTTTACCCTTTCAAAGAATTCTTATTCTCACGTGATTCTACATGTATTTTGACAAATAACGTCTAATTGTCATTTTGAAAATTGTCTTCAGTCCATCAATTTCAACGGAATATCATGAATCATCTTGTCCAATGAATACATGAACAATTTACCTTATATAACCTGTCTGTGCTATGTGATGTTCTAGAAATGTTAAAATAGACTAGAAACCATTGATTTTATTTTTTTTAACGCCAGAAATACAATGTGGCACAAGAATATTATCTCAGTATGGCTTGTTCATAGTTTACAGAGTATAAACAAAAGTCTGTCTTCTATTTGTAATTTTCCCTTCGTTCTTAGGAAGAAACAAAGATTCACGGATCACCGACCTATCCGATCCCCCGATCAGGGACAATCACCGGTGAAGTAGATGCAATCAAAGAAAATGACTGTCGAGACATGACCAACATGCTCCTATTGAAATCCGGTGACGTAGAACGAAAACCTGGTCCAAATAATATGTAAGCAGCCTAAAAGAGCAACTTTGGAACGTTACAATCCATTGTTTCATATTCTACTGAACCCGAATCCGAGCCTACGGTTACGTTCAATGAAAGACAACTTAATTAGACTAATTATCTTTGTTAAACCCGATTCCGAACAAATCCTTAAAACCACCGTAGGGTTTCAATTCTAGTAGAATACGGGTCAATAAAGGTGCATGTCGTAATAGTTTGCAGTGACATTCTAATACTTGCATTACAGGTAATGCTATAAAGTATTTTGATTCAATATAGTATGACAGGGTATTCGCAAGTCAAAGGAGCAAAATGAAAGTTCCTAAGATACAAAATCTCTCAAATAACTATAAGCGCTATATGAAATTAATCATTCTTCGTTTGTCTATAATTTAGCCCTGGAAGTCTGACCGAGCTCGAGCTCTATCTCCTTGCCGACGGTATGGATCCCTCAGACTTCAGGAAGGTCGGACTAGCATTAGGATTCACAGAGGCTCAACTAAGTCGGTTTGAGAAAGACAAGCTTGGCGACTCCATGCATGCTACCTATCAGATGCTTTACGAATGGCGGAAGACAGTACGACGTGATGGCGAGACAAGGAAGACATTGGTCGACATGTTAGAAAGCATTAATCTGGTACAGCTTGCTGATAGTGTACGAAAAGGTAATACTAATAAAGATGGGTTCATGTATAGCGCTCATGTTTGTATAACTTGACATTCCTGGTGCTCAACAATTATTACCTCTGCCTTTAGCAAGGTTGCCATTATGACGCTCTAGCTAGAGCACCGTAATGGCAACTTCGATCAGAGCCTATAGGGTTTAAAGATGAGCCTTAGAGGTGGAAACGTCACCGGACGGTTTAGTACCCCCGCAGCCTTAATGTCCTTAGAACTAGGCCAGACATTTGTGTACATTTTTCACACTCGACCAAGGTGTGATAATGAGTACCTGGCATGAATTAATTCCTCGAAATGCTACAGCACCATAATGGCAGCATGTTATAAAGACCGGGTAATAATCATCGACTGTCAAGTTAGACATGAGCGCTATACAAGAAACCACTTCAATTATTATTATTATTACTAGTCTTATTTGTTAGCATTATGTGCTGAATTTATAAGTAAATTTGCGTCTTCCATTAAATCATTGTAGCAAAGTGAGGAGTTTTGGAATGTTGAAATATTTAACAACTTAAAAGATGTCCTCACTTTTGTTGGATAATGCATATAATGTATATAATACACATACAAATTATTATGTACATATATACAGAGAGAGAAGGCAGAGAGAGAGAGAGAGTGTGGGTGAGGGGGAGGGGCAATTCAATAGTAATTTATTCCATGCGTCACTGATCTAAATATAGTTTCATTATACAAATGTATCACTTTAGTAGCCCATCTAGAGTTTGGATCAGACTAAATTTATAAGGAAATTGCACATTTAATCTCAACACCAGAATACGCGCTAATGGAACCAAAGCCTCAGATGTATATCCATATGGATATACAATTACAAAGGAGGAATCTCTGTACAAAAGCACGGAAATAGAACGTTATTATGAAAGATGCATTTGATTAGTTCATGAATTATACGCATATCAACCCAGGAGCGTAGCTTAATTTTGAAAGTAGAAATCGTTTTTATCTTCCTTAGTTATGAAATGCACAAGACCATGCACATTTAACAGTTTGATACCGCAAGATTTGCTCCATAGAAGATGGCCTAAAACCCCACCATGCAAACAACCAGAAAGGCCCGACATCTTAGCACCGACCCGAGTAACCCTTCCCTGGGGCAGTGACATCAGGGCACAATGTCAATCCATCAATCACTGTGAGAGCCCCTAACTAGGAAATAAATGATTTCTCAGCCATTGATCATGATCCACAAGCAAATTTAAATTGAGATTTGGGAAGTTACGTATATTGATATTACATTTCTGTGATTCATGGTCAATGTACTTTGGGGGAGGGCTGCTCTTTTTTATATTGTTTTATCTTTAAACACAACATTTTTGTCTAGTAACTTTAGAAACAACGATCTTTACCATCTCATCACAGGTCAGGTTGGTGATCACATACCGTCAATGACAGAGGAGGAAATCCAACGGGTTGTTGAAGAGCTCAAACGCTATTATACAATTTATCTATGTCAAATTCAGGCTAATCCACTGAACAGCGAGCTTCAACTTGAATTTGACCGAATCTTCACCAATCTAACGTTGATGGAAGAAGACAAAGGTACAACGAGCAAGATACCGCTTCTCTACGACGACCTCCTCAGGACTAAAGTCAACGGAATCTATGCCAAACGCTTGTTGGTGGAAGGTGAAGGTGGTGCGGGGAAGACCACTTTCTGCGCAAAGATCGCTTGGGACTGGATCCACGGAAAAGGATACCAAGATTTCAAACTAGTTCTTGTCATCCTTTTTCGCGAGGCAAAGGAAAAGACTGTTGGAGAGATAGTGAAGACGTATCTTTCTGACAATAATCCGGTCACAGCCAAGCAGCTAGACAAGCACATCCTCTTAAATTCTGATGATGTCTTTCTTGTCATGGACGGCCTAGATGAGTCTACTGTTGATCTTAACAGCATTCAGCAAATCGCCCTCATTATTCTTGATAGGCTGTTCAAGTCAGGGACAGTACTTATTACATCGCGACAATGGAGATCAGATGAGATTAGGAAGAATGCTTATCTCAGAAAGGGGTTTGCTTTCATTGCTGTGGAAGGTTTCTCTGCTGAAAACCTTTCTTCCTACATCACCAAGTTCTTTCATCCAGACACAGCTTCCTCTGAAGATCTGAACCGATTCATATCGAACAACGATGTGATCAGAGAGAACATGGCCCCTTACCCCATATACACAGCCATGTTATGCATCATGTGGAAAGAGTTTGATGGAAAGCGCCGAGAGGCAATGTCCAAGATGCAAACATTTTCCCAGCTCTTCAATGAGATGATTGACTTTTTGGTTGATCATTACCTATCGAAGCACTTTCAATCATGTATTGTTGAAGGCATATTGAGCGAGAATCGTTCAGATATTCGTCATCATCTGCTTCAAATTGGCCACATTGCCTTAAGGGGACTTCTTGAGAGACGGTTAGTATTCACAGAAGAAGAGTTTCAGAGTTATCCAGAGTCCATCGATGTAGGTTGTAAAGTTGGTGTGCTCACCAGAGAAAAGAAAGTTCTTCCAAGAAAAGACAGAAGAACTAATCCAAATACAGTAGTTCAATCGGTGCATTTCCCTCATAAGCTCTTCCAGGAATATCTATCAGGAATGTATCTTGCATCTCTTTACAACTCACATCGTAATGAGTATGACAGGTTGATGGCGAAAATCATAACGCAAGCAAGAGAATACCGCTACCTACTGTACTTCACCTCGGCCCAGCAGAAGGAGATCGGATTGGATATCGTATCTCATCTCACAGCAGGAAAAAGAGAGCGTAGACATGATGATGACTTCGTCGTAGATGTAGCATACGAGAGCCAAGACCAAGCAGTGGCCAAAGCAGTGGCGGATCATCTCTCCTCTGTGTCTATCAAGGCACTGGATATCACCGAGAGCATGCAGACACACACAGTATCAGGGCATATCTTCATCATGAATCATTGTGAAGTGGTAAGGAAAGTAACGTCGACATTTTGCAAGTTAGACTTGGGATAACGTCGTTTGGTTTGAACACTTAACTGTATACATACACCCTGTACGGTGCGTCCTAGAAAAAACGAAACCGAGAAGTATCGATGTTTTATCATAACTTAATCACAACCATAATTAATGAATGATACATATTTGGAAAGCTTAGAGTCTCCTCTTTCAGTAGATGCAACTCACGTGATGCATATTTCACGCATGAGTGTTAAAAAGCAATTTGAAGGAAGGAAGCCAAAAAGACATTTGGCGGGCGGTATCTGAATTTCGAAGAAAAATTCACCTTTCTAGAAAGTTGAGTTTCTGCCCTTTCATATTACACCTCAATCAGGAAAAATGAGCGAGGAACAACAAAGTTCTGTTTGTTTAAAATAACCCTTACATGTTCATAATTTTAATAAACGAATTCGTTTTCACTGGGTGCCTGCCGTAGCAAAAAGCAGATTTGACAAAAGACTTAACTCCGTTTCGTTGACAATCAGCCATGCATGAAGACTCTCGTCTACGGCTGATTGTCAACGAAACGGAGTTAAGTCTTTTGTTAATTTCGTTTATTGATACGGCAGGCAGCCAGTGAAAACGAATTCGTTTAATAAAATTATGGAAATGCAAGCACTACTTTAAACAAACAGAACTTTGTCATTCCTCGCTCATTTTTCCTGATTGAGGTGTCATATGAAAGGGCAGAAACTCAACTTTCTAGAAATGTGAATTTTTCTTCGAAATTCAGATACCGCCCGCCAAATGTATTTTTGGTTTCCTTCCTTCAAATTGCTTTCAATCACTCATGCGTGAAATATGCATCACGTGAGTTGCATTAACTGAAAGAAGAGACTCTAAGCTTTCCAAATATGTATCATTGATTAATTATGGTTGCGATTAAGTTATGATAAAACATCGTTACTTTTCGGTTTCGTTTTTCCTGGGACGCACTGTATACTAACGATGCGCAACGCGTTCTGTAAAAACTTTTCTTTACCCAAATGTTGGAAAGAAGCTTGGTAGAATCAATTTTTTTTAATCATGATGCATGTTTAAATCCACTTCTATGGATCTAGTGTGGGTGCAACTCTGATTATCATTTTTAATCTGAAAATTGCAATGTATACGAATTTTGTTTCACTATTATTATCTACAAGAGTTAATGAGTATTAGGACTTAAGTCTTTTAATAGGAGTTGCGATTTATTGTTATTGTAGCACAACCGAACCGAACTTGCGTGTATTTGCAATGAAATCTTGTTTAATGATATAACACTTTTAATATCACGAATTCCAAGAGGATTTGCACGTGCATACTGTTCAAACCAGTATGATAAAAAGCCAACTTGAATTATTATGAAATAACGTACAGAACTCAGTAAAGTTTACATTTGGTAGGATCAGAATAGTTCCTTTAAATCGCATAATATTATTATTAAGTTATTTGATTTTCTTCTTGATATATAGATTATGAAAACAGAATAAGAACCAAACGGAAAATGGATGAAAAAAAAACCTATATAAACAAAATCAGTATCAATTAAGGTGATTAATAAGGATAATAAGGAATTGTTTTGTAATTTATGTTTCTAACCTCACAATACTATTTGTGTACATGTACATTGTAGGATCTCCTAATTATTGAGAAGCCATGTGGACGGACGGCTTCAGATGACCTGGCTGAATACATGTGCTCATCACGTACACTGAGATCTGTGACGATCAGTCGTACTATGCATGATGTCTTCTACTCGGTTCTTGCGAATAAAGCAGTCGATTCCAAGGTCAGTATACATGTGTATTATCCACGTTCTGGTATATTTGGTACATCTTACTTTTAAAAGAAATGGATGCCATATTCAGTCAGGATAATAGTTTTTTCGGTGTCATAAGATTAAATTAGGAGAATACTGGAAAATAGAGGTTTGTTTTTAGAAAAAACAATTTCAATTTCAGACTTTATTCTTTATTTAAGTACACAAAAAAAGAAAAATACTCCATTAAACTATTTATAGTACTTCTGTTTAAGCTAGTGGGTTTCCACCCAAAAAAAATTCATCATCTTTGCTCGCTCTGATTATGATAGTTAATGATAGTTCATGATAGTTAAAATTTACCGTTACTTTGTATATTTTGATTTTTATATTGCGAAATAAAATTGAATTGAATTGAATTGAATGATGACCCAATTTTTCCCTAGTACACTGTTGGTCATTATGGTGGAATAATTATTTTAACCCTAAGTTATGGAATGATTTTGACAATGGGTTATTCCTCATAGAGCTAGATAATAGTATACTCTCTCAGATTGTATTGAATAATAATGTGTTAGTGTTTGTTTTGCGAGACTGCTAAAGCATGTGTGTGCTACTATGCTAATCAACTAGGGGACCTACGTCCTGAAGTCATAACTGACAGTAATGAGGATTAATGCCTGATAAAAAGGCACTTATATAGCACATCGACACGGTTTTGATCCTGGGGGCTCACAGTAACGAGGCCACTGCTTAGCTACTGAAACATGACTATACGCAGCGGGGTCTAGGGTACGTCGCCGCCACCACAAATACAAAAAAAAGAAAATTCAATAACCTATCAATAATTAATTGCATTTTGCCCCGGTCCCCAACATACAAAAATCCTCTATGTGGGCATGCCTTGAACCATAATGCATTGCCCTACAGAGGAATGTGTCTTGTTGGGGACCGAGGGAAATTGCAATGAATTATTGATGATTTATTGCATTTTCTTTGTTTTGTGTATTTGTGGGGGCGGCGACGAACCCTAGCCCCCGCTGCGTACAGTCATGATTCAGTGGCTAAGCAAAGGCCTCGTTATTGTGAGGCCCCAGAATAAAAACCGTGTCGATCAGCTATATAAGTGCCCTTTTGTGAGGCATTAATCCTCATTACTGTCAGTTATGACTTAAGGACGTAGGACCCTAGTTGATTAGCATAGTAGCACACAAATGCTTTAGCAGTCACAAAACAAACACTCGCAAATGATTATTCAATAAAATCTGAGAAATGTATACTATTATTTAGATCTATTAGGAATAAATCATTGTCTTGAGGAGTTAATTTTTTCTTTATCTTCATATATTATCGATTTAATGTTTTACTTTTATTATTATTTTTACTATTTTACGTATCGTATTTCCAATTTCTCTCATTGATGTGGAACGAGTCATTTCCTTACAAAAGGTGATCAAATAGTCTCGTTTGGCTTGTCTTTCGTGCTTTTGCTTTCTTTTTCAAGTAATCTTCTACGTATTCTTCAGTTTTTCTTTTCTCTGCTAAATATCTTAAGTGATTGCTTTCTTTTATACTTGGTAAACATTCCTTGTTTCACCAAGAAACAAGAATTTGTCTTTGTTTTGATTTCCCCTTTCCTAGACGTATCATTGTGATATTCACATTTTCTACAAATATAATTACGCTTCTTCTATATTGTGATCGCCTATAAATTTATTTAGTCATGATTTTTTTTTTTCGAATTGATATTAGCAAGTGACCAATTTTATTTCTTCCGGATCAATCTTTGGAAGATTATTTTGATTTCCTATTTTTATCAATATTGGAAAATCACTTCTTAAAGTTGTAAATTCTACATTCCAAGATATCTTATGTGAAAGATTTTGTTGATGAAAAGTATAAGACGAATGATAAACTGTTTTCGTTCCGTGGATAATTCTTCATAATGCCTTCAAAATTGTTGATATTAAAATGTTCGTTTTCCAACGACCAATTTTTGTGCCTACTAAACAAAGATGCGCGCCTCGGGGTGATAGCAGCGGAGACAAATTTCCCTTGAGCGTATAAAAACAGCCAGTCCTCTCGTAGCAGTCGATTTCTCTATAATATAACATATTCTTAATTCCATTTGACAATACGGAATGCGACGGGAATGCTGATGGAGGGACGTCCATTTAAATTGTGAATGCCGATGAGACTAAATTATTTCAATTTTAAAACCTACACAAATGAAGAAAAAATCGAATCCCTTCGTCTCTTCTATCCCTTTGGAAACCGCAAAGCGTTCCCTGTTTATTTGTTTTCACACTTTTATGTTATGTAAAATTTGATTTTCAAAGTACTATTTCCGAATAGAATTTCAGAATAACGTTTTCCTTTGTAAATGAATGAGGATGGCAACTGTATCAAGATGTAATGTTCAGATACATGTTCAAGTCGTGTAATGTCAGCAATTGTTTTTTTTAACATGTTACAATTATATCAGATTAGGACTTTAGACACTCAATATGTAGATACCCCCCTATAGAAGTGCTGATGGAGTGACGGCTATTTTAATTAAAAATTGCTGATGATAATAAATATATGAGTTCAAAACCTACACAATAACAAATCAAATCATTTCTTTCCCGTAGTTGTGATTACGTTTCCCATCGGAAACTGTCAAATGTTGTGAATCTATTTTTCAACCATTGGTGTTACGTTATTATAAAATATGATTTTCAAAGTAATATCTTTATCAAATAAATTGTAAGAGTAACGTGTTGCTTCCGTATTTATGAGGGAGGCGACTGTATCATCATGTAATGTTAGATATAATACAATATAGTAATGTCAGCCATTGTTTATCTAGCATGATGTCGTACTATTACAACAGATTGAGACTCTGAAGATCCACTCTGATGATCTCAATTATCGTCCCAATGCATCACGTGATCTCGCTCAGTTCATCTTTAAGATGCCTCATCTGAAGGACCTGAGACTAGATGGTTACTATCACGATGACTTCTACTCAACATCTTTGGCGATGGCATCATTAGCAAAGGTATTATTTGGTCATATATTTTAGGACTCTAAGAAAATCACTTCATATTTGTTATACTTGAAGTGTACCCTTTTCTGTAGAGTCAAGCTCAAGTGGACGATTTTACTCTCGCAATTGGTACACAGTTGAGAGGAAGCAGGTAGGAAAAGTTGAATGTTTATGGACGTGGAAGCAAAAAATGAACTTTCTGTCATAATACAAAAACATACTGAAGATTATCAGATTGATAACGATTAATATATACCATATTTTTCATTTCATATGACAATTCGGAATGTGACGGGAATGCTGCTGGAGAGACGTCTATTTAAATTGTGAATGCTGACCAGACTAAATTATTTCAATTTAAAAACCTACAAAAAAGAAAAATCGAATCCCGCCTTCGTCTCTTCTATCCCTTTGGAAACCGCAAAGTGATCCATGCTTACTTGTTTTCACACTTTTTTGTTATGTAAAATAAGATTTTTAAAGCACTTTTTCAATCAATTGTTAGAATGACGTTTTGCTTTGTAATTGAATGAGGATGTCAACTGTATCAAGAGGTAAAGTGTAAAAACATGTTTAAGTCGTGTAATGCCAGCAATTGTTAATCAAACATAACATGTTACAATTATATCAGATTGGGACTTTGGACACTCAATATGTGTACCACCACCCTGCGGAAGTGCTGATGGAGTGACGGCCATTTTAATTGAAAATTACTGATGATAATAATTATATGAATTCAAAACCTACAAAATGAAAAATTGAATCTTTTCGTTCCAGTTGTTATGATTGTGTTTTCCATTGAAAACCGCCAAATGTTCTGAATCTATTTTTCACATATTTGTGTTACGTTATTAAGAAATATAATTTTCAAAGTAATATCTCTATTAATAGATTGTAAGAGCAAGGTTTTGCTTTTTTAAGTGAATGAAGGTTGCGACTTTATCATCATGTAATGTAAGATATATTCAACTTTGGGGAGTTTTGTGCGAAGCTTACCATTTTGTTCCTATTTGCAAAATTATGAAATTTGGTTGACATGGCTATCGTTATATCATGTATTCATACATGTAATGTATCAATTTTTCAGCTATCTTGTAAACAACCTAAGTGTATTAGTTAAAGAGCAATTGAATGTAAATATGTATATAACAATTTTGGTATCCCGTGCGTTAAAGGTAAATACCAGTATTGGTAACGCCCCAATTTCAAAAAATGAAATGGAAGCTCTCATTACCAATCATGTGAAAGAATATGTTTTGACTAATACATGGTGATAAAAAATTTGCCGGGAAACCGCCTACTACTTCATATATTTGGTAAATTTGTTTCTCTCATGGTCCTGTGAGAGATATAGGGTAGTCCCATATACATCTTTCTGTGTATAGTGCTTGTAACTTTACGAAGAATGAGCCAAATTTCTTATCATTTTGATGATTCCAGAACCTTGCAGATGCTAGATGCTAGATGATCAACCTTTTCTTATCGATTCCACAACATTTCTTTCACAATTCAATCGCATGACCATAACTGGTCTTTACCTTTAAACTATATCAATTTTCTTGTCTTCATTTCATTACGTGGTTATCATCTATTCTTCATTTTATTTTCATTAACAAATATTTTTTAAATTCTATTTAATTTGAAAATTCCATTCATCTATTTCTTGTAAATGTTCAAGGATGATCTTGAATGATCAGTTATTTCATGGGGATACCAATTAATTTGTATTTTACCTGTTTACATACTTATGTATTTATCTATTTTGTATTATTTTGATGCTGTTATTTGTCTTATTCTTACCAAACAGGGCCTCATTGAAGACCACCAAATTGGTGATATGTGCCACCCTGTATAAATATCAGAAATAAATAAATAAATACAAAATATAGTAATGTCAGCAATTTTTTCCAACATGATGTCGTACTATTACAACAGATCGAGACTCTGTCCATCGGCTCTGATGATCTCAGTGAACGTCCCAATGCATCACGTGATCTCGCTCAGTTCATCTTTAAGATGCCTCATCTCAAGAACCTGACACTCTTTGGTTACTATCACGGTGACTTCTACTCAACATCATCGGTGCTGGCATCATCTCCAAAGGTACTGATTTGGTCATAATAGGACTGTAAGAAAATCAGTTCATATTTGTTATACTTGAAGTGCACTTTATTCTGTATAGTCTAACGAAATTTGACAATTCGCCCGCCTTCCTCCCGATAGGCCTATGCATTATAACACATAACAATAATAGTCTGTTAAGACCAAACATTTTATGGTGGTATATTTGTACCTGGAGTCACGTTTAATATCAAATATCTGTTAATTCTGCAGTAAAGTTTTACATCATACATTCTTAAACGGCCCACTGTACATCACAATTCAAGTAATATTATTAATTCACACTACACTACACTACATCGATAACGGTTTAAATGTACTTGTGATATAAAATTATATAGTTTTTAATCACTTTCAATATTATTATTTCAAACTCTAATACATTTATGCCAGTTACATTGTATTTGATTATTGTATATACGAAGCACGGATACTTGCATTTGACTGATTTGACATTATTTAGTAGGTGTTCATTCTAACGTATACTAAAGTAGACTGGTCTTCTTTTCATTGAATTAATAAACGGTACTTCCCTTTAACATATTTATATTGGTAAATAACGAATGATATACATGTACAATTGTATTGTATGAAAGAAAAACAAAATTCTTATAACTTGTAACTTATACTTGCATTTGCATATAAAGCCTTCTCTCATTTGCTCGGCTCGTATCTTTGTATAATCCTTGTTTATATTCTACAATACCCATGAGGCTAGCAAAATCAATTTTTGTGTTTTTTGTCGCTTTTTTCATGAAGCTTAAGAATGCGATTATATATCTACCATCTACAATCGAACCTACTACATTTGTTATTGCACTTTAATTTCCTTTGTTTATGTTCATGATCACGACCAGAGTGGTAACACGAGCCCCACCCTGACTGAGCTGACAGCAGATGATGAAACACTACGAGGATGGCAGGATTGTGGTTCGATTTTTAACAATGTGAAGAGGGTCACCATACGGGTACGGAGCACGATCAACTGTGACGTCCATCTCCCAGGAGCAACAGAACTCACCATTCAACCGCATGACTATGGAATTGAACCGGCTGTTTTCCATGAGGAGCCCACTTCACTACCCAATGCCCTCCTGAATATCTCCCCTCAGCTTGTCAACGTGACATTCAGTGATCTTGATATTGGCAACAGTAAGATGGAACAAATCTTACAAGCTTTCAGATCACCTCACAACCTCAAACATCTGAAGACTATCAGGTAAGACAAATTGTGTTGTTTTGTAAAGAGCTCTTTGGCACTTTTCTTCTTTTAAATAATTATCCACTCCCCATCTGGAAATGGAAGAAAATTTACGTTTCTTTCAATTGAATAGAGTGTGTCTCCCCCTTTCTCTCTCCCTCTCTCCCCTCTCTCTCTCTCTCTCTCTCTCTCTCTCTCTCTCTTTCTTTCTCTCTCTCTCTCTTTCTCTCTCTTTCTCTCTCTCTCTCTCAATGTTTGATTTCATATTATTAAAATCGATTTGAACTTAGAGATGACAAAACATCAATACCAACACGAGTAGGCCTAAATACTAAGGATGAATAGCTCTGCTCATCTACCATGCATTACAGTTTTTCAACTAATTGAGTCGTCTACATGATAACAAAAAATAAAATAAAAAGTAACATCATTATGAACAGATATATTACAAAAATTGTTAACTCCTGTAACAAGCCGCCACCCGTAATTACTTACAATAGATAATACTGTATGCCGTTTAACTTGATACTGGTAGATTCATTAGATGCGGAACAGATTTGAGCATGAATGATGTCACAATTGCGTGCAATGAAGATCAGGCCATGGAGGTGGAGATGGAGCATGGCAAACCACGTTGGTAAGTACTTAGAACTTTAAATTCTAGACTTGCGTAGCCTGCATTACATTTATGTATGATCGGACATTCCTCTGCGATAATCAGTGCTTGTTGTATCGTACGCACGATCTCAGGTATTTTTTCACCTCAGGAAGGATGTGCAATATTAAAAGCCGCCTTCCTCTTTTGTTAAATTTAACGACTTACTGGCTAACTAGAATCAGGGAGGTGAGACAAGATGCAGCAGAAATGGGGTCTAGTGTTAGAATTAGTGGGAGACTAGCACGCTTGCTCGTATCCTCAATCCACTCGTTTCTGATATTCATTCAGACGCGAGGTCTGCTCAAAACGCCCTGCTTGTATTTTAATATACAGAAATAGAAAACAAAATTATCTTAAACATTAATACAAGCATGTACTTATTTCCAGTCTCGGGAGAAGGGACGTTGAAGAATTGTTTCACATGAAGAAAAAAAATGCTATTGACATACGGAAATATTTTGAATTTCTTATGTTTATTTTGTATTTGTGTATTTATCGATAATGATACGAAATGGCATTATGTACCACTCATGATCTTACATAAATCAATCCGTGCAAAATGTATAGAGTCGACAAAGGCGTGTACATACAATAATATTCTATTGGAAATGGGTAATGTGAATATTCCAATGTGCCCATTGGAAAAATAGAGGCTGGCTTATCAAAGTGATAAACTGAAGGTATCTATTCTATTTTAAACATGATAACATGTATCCCTATTTACTTAATGGTTTCTCGCATTTGTGTATTATGTTTTCTACGTAATAGATAACATGTTAGTGTAAGTGGTGCTGTTTGACGTAAAACTGTGTAATATTCAATAGCTCTTCTTTGCCCTCTGCCTACTGCTGTATGTATGTGAAGTTTGTTATGTAGCGCTGCTTCTATATATTATATTGATGCACACATTAACACTTATCTCTCTATCTCTCTCTCTCTTTTTCTCTCTCTCTCCCTCTCTTTATCCATCACTTTAATACATATTTTAGTGATTGGTATTGAGTAATCTAACAGACACCGTACTCGATCTGACCAATCAGAGGGATCAGACGATCTTTGCTAGCCGACAGGAACTATGGGCTGAAATGAGGAGTACATAAAACACATCATTATAGGCTTATCAGATAATCGCTCAACCTTTAATTTGAAATCTGGACTTTGGCTATTACAAATTATTACAACTGTCATGCAATCGAGTTACTCACCAAATGAATCACGTTGATATTCATTTGATATGATATGGATGGGAATTCTTTACATTGGTTATATGGCTCTTTTTCTTTCATTGAAGGATTCATGATTTTAAATTCCTTTTGGAATGTTACTCTCAGTACCATTAAGTAGTTCAGGATTCAGGAAAAAAATTACACTTTTTTGTTATTGAAAAAGGGCCATAATGTTGTAAACATTTTCCTAAACGTATGGTGGCAAAAGATGGATTATGTAAACAAATATACAGTCATTTTCTTTTCTAATTTCATTTTTTTTTGCAACGGGCAGTGTTTCATTCAAAACATTTGTTGTGTACAAAATGAGAGCCCCAAATTTCCCTTATAGATAGAAAACCACAATCTGTTAATCTTAAATTCGGCACACACTTTCATACAATTGCTTCTACGGATAAAGTTTGAGATAAGTTTCTGATGGCTTGCAAATCCCTGATAGGAGCCTTTAACATATACATGTATATAATGAAATTAAAATGTGTTCTCAAGGAAGAAGAGTCTGTTCAGTTAATCATGGAAATTTGACAAATCTTCAGAGTTGGGACGTCTGTAAATAAGGTGTTGAATTGATGTTCGCTGTCATTGTGAAGGAAATCGGATAGAATAATAATTTGGTTGTCGATGGTTGCCTACCAAAATTAGAATCCATCAGAGTGTTTAATGTCATGTACGGATGAAATACCAACACTAAATATCCAATCAGGCTTAGGACAGAGAGTCATTCACGCTATAGTCACGTGACTTTTGAAAATACCAGTTCTTCTTTAATCTTAGTATCTGCAACAATGTTGCCTGCCTTGTTACTCAGCTGTAATTAAACTCTAGCGTCTTCCTAAGATTTATTTAGAATGCTACTTTTGGTGTGGAGAATACGTTATCGTTCAGAATTATTTGTGTGGTTAGTGCAGTATTAAGTATATTTATATAGTGGCTGCGCTATATAAATTGATCTAAGTAATAAAATTGCAATGGAGCTCAGTGCCCACGGTTCGGACATTTCCTAGCGTATGACTGCGTCAGTGACTGGCGTAGACATTGACGCACCGTGCGAGTGTATTGTTACACAAAGTGAGTGCAAATTGAATGGTGCAAACCTTTCTTCGAATTGAGGCGTCATAGT
This sequence comes from Strongylocentrotus droebachiensis, assembly GCA_035222895.1. Classification (NCBI taxonomy): domain Eukaryota; kingdom Metazoa; phylum Echinodermata; class Echinoidea; order Camarodonta; family Strongylocentrotidae; genus Strongylocentrotus; species Strongylocentrotus droebachiensis. The sequence continues at coordinate 156,547 of JAVYIG010002139.1, forward strand.
CCTAATTGAAAAATATAGTATTCCGAGACAAAAATATAACTCCCCAAGGGAAATGAAATGTGATATTGTTCCCGAAGGAAAAAGTCAATATCTGTTATATTACACTGTCGCTCATATAGTTAAAAACACAGAAATTATTATTGAAAATTTATTGCATTTTACCCCGGTCCCCAACATAAACAAATCCTCTGTGCATTATAGCTCAAGGCATGGGCACACAAAGGATTTTGTTATGTTGGGCCAACCGGAGCCGGGGTAAAATGCAATAAATTATTGACAATTTATTGCATTTTCTTTGTTTTTTAATATTTATGGAAACTGCCCCCTAACCTAGCCCCCGCTGCCTACAGTCATGGTTCAGTGACAAAACAATAGCCTCGTAACTGTGAGGCCCCAGGATCAAATCCGTGTCGATGTGCTAGCGATATGATGACCTATATTCGATACAAGACAAGATGCAGTCTCATAAACATTCATGTGTGTGCAATTTTACCGGCACGAGAGCTGCAGTACTTGGGCCTGGTCCTTCACTAGTATGACTAATAAGTAATAGCGGAATGAATGCTAGCAGAAGTGAATGGTGCTGTAGATCATTTGATTTACAATGTCAAAACCGAGAACACTCACCTTTAAAAAATGTATCTGCAATCCATATCGCAGTGTTATCTTATCATGGACTGTTATCATGGGCGCTGCCTTACTGTTCAATTCACAAACCTCCGCATAAAAATAATCGAAGACTGAAACTTACTCAGTTCAGTTGCTATAATTCTTTCTAAAATTGTAAATCCTTTGTATTCACTGTAGTGTAAGCTTTCAGCACATTCTCAGCTACATAGATGACTTTCTCAATAGAACGACAATCTAGCTTTTTCATGAATTATTTAGTCCGATTCTTCCCTACCAAACGAAGCGGAAAAAAAATTGTTGCAATTTCATATTTCGCGCTGCATGCAATATTAATGAGTGTATTTGTGTTCGAAGCTGAGGTGTATGTGTGTAGTGCATTGAACATGCAGTAGTGTGTGCTTGAGGTATTACGTAAATTATGTCATATCTCCGGATATATCAGCGTTATATTCAGAGGTATGACGTAATTTACGTCATGTTGGGAAATATAACGCTTCTCATCCTTTTATTGATGGTTCTTTGACAGCATTTTGACCAATCACACATCAGTTTTTATAACGGAAATTCAATATAACGCTATATGCTGTTGTTATACAGTTTATGTTATGTATGAACTCTTGCATGTGTTACTTAAAAGGTTTGTATGTAGTTTTTTGCTTTGGAAAGGGAAACTGTTTGATACATGAGTTGTTACTGTTGTCTGTAGATAATTTGTAAATAATGTAGCCAGTTTGGTGCCCATACAAAGGAGTGTCCTTGCAATGCAAGTTATTAATCACTGACTAAGTATAAATGTATAGGAACGTCAAATATCAAAGCAAATGTTTGTTTTTCCTACAAGTTCAACTATTGATTGGACACCATTAAATTCGATGCAAGAGCAGTATTAAATTAATTCACGAAGCATCAAACTTAATATTCGGAATACATTTCTGAACTTTCTGTAATCATGGTAAATGTGGACCGAGAAATTTCTGTATTCTGCGAAAAGCCCAATTTATCACTATTAATGGTAGTAGTATCGTTTTTAGTAGTAGTAGTAGTAGTTGTAGCAGTAGTAGTAAAAACAATAGTAATAGATGTTCTTGGTGTTATTGTGTTGTCGATGATGTTTTTGTTGTTGAGTATTAGTATAAGAAGTTGTGTTGATTCATTTCAGACATGCTCAGTGTGAGGGGTATTTTGTTGAAACGCCAAATATTTTTTTTTTTTCTCTCTTTTTTTTTTCTTTTTTTTTACATTGATTAGATTATAAAGAATGATATACATCTTTCATTTACATGTCGGGTTGTTTTGTTTCACATGTGACTAACTATATATAATGGAATCCATTATGTTGAATTTAACCGTGATGAATAATTTCATCCTCATTCATGTATTGTAATATAAATTCATAAGCATGCATGATAACTTTTAATGCGGTTATAATATACGTTATCATGTAGCCCTTAGTATTTAAATGTAAATAATGCAACGTGCCTTAAATAAACATACCTATGCTTTTTCGAAACAAGAACGGTATTAAGTTAATTCACGAAGTATCAAACTTAATATTCGGAATGCATTTCTGAAATTTCTGTAATCATGGTAAATGTGCACCGAGACATTTCTGCATTCTGCGAAAAGCCCAACGTATCACTATTAATGGTAGTAGTATCGTTTTTAGTAGTAGTAGTAGTAGTAGTAGTAGCAGTAGTAGTAAAAACAATAGTAATGGTTGTTCTTGGTGTAATTATTGTCTTGTTGATGATTTTTTTGTTGTGGAGTATTAGAATAAGAAGTTGTGTTGATTCATTTCAGACATGCTCAGTGTTAGGGGTATTTTGTTGAAACGCCAAATATCGTTTACTAAAACTTTTTTTTTTTTTTTTTTTTACATTGATTAGATTATAAAGAATGATATACATCCTTCATTTACATATCGGGTTGTTTTGTTTCACATGTGACTAACTATATATCGTGGAATACATTATGTTGAATTTAACCGTGATGAATTATTTCATCCTCATTCATGTATTGTAATATAAATTCATAAGAATGCATGACAATTTTTAATGCGGTTATAGTATACGTTATCGTGTAAGCCCTTAGTATTTAAATGTAAATAATGCAACGTGCCTTAAATGTACATACCTATGCTTTTCGTATATTGTGTATGCTCCTTTTATCTGTAGTTTGATGTATTTTAATAAACATGGCTCTATGTGTAATTTTGATTTTTTTTTTTTTTTTTTTTTTAAGAATACAAATATTCTGCATTACCATGTAAAGCCCATAGGGTCTTTATATATCATCATTGTGGTGTATTGAGACACGTAATGACGAAGCAGCAACACTCTGATATCGGCCATATTGAAGACACTCTTCGTTATCCAACAACAGATGGCAGTATTACAGTTGGCGAGGTGGTATAACCATGTACACTACAATACTGATCTGAGAATTCTAATTTTTGGAACTATTTTCAGGTAGTCATGTATTTTTCCACATTATTGAGAACATGTAATCTTATTCTACAACTGTTTCATTAAGTTTTACTCAAGTCTATGATTCAGATGCCTAGTGTTATCACCCCACCACTCACCCTGTGTATGTGTGTATATAAGTGTGCTCGGGTGTGCGTATTACACATTTGGACGAATAATAAAATATATATATAAAAAAAAATAAAAAAAAGTGTATGTGTACGTTTGTGGATGTATGTGTAGTGTAGCAATAAGGATAAGGCAGAGATTTTTAAGAAAACGTTGACTTTGGACCACTAGTCTAAGTCGTCACCACTTGCCTTTTTTGCTGAGCTGGGATGTGAGAGACGGCCTACAGACACCGCCCCCCCCCCCCCCCCCCCCACCGAATGCCTCTAGAGAAGCAGGGGGAGATCTGATGGTGGCATCAGATTTTCGAATTCTTACCGTTTTTTTTTTTTTTTTTTTTGGGGGGGGGGGGGGAGCGGGATATGAAACTGTGCGCGAATTAAAGGGGCATGTTCCCCGTATCCCAGGGGGCGTTCAAAATACGTATATATCTTATCATTTTATTATTCACATGAACTTTTCATTAGTTTATATATATCGTGCCTCTTCTTAAAATTCAAATCTGATCTTGCTGCTTCAAAACAAACATCTACATGTTCAAAGAGTGATATATATTTCATATGAAACAAACTTGAATGATTATTTTGTTAACACTGGTAAAGTTTAGCTGTATATAGTAAAGATATTGGATCAGTCTCCAATGATGTCCATCATGGCGTGATTGCTAACGGGTGTACCTTTTCTCTTAAGTCGATTGAACAAAGTCATGTTTTGAAAGTTCTTCAATTTCTCTAAACCTAATAAAGCTACGGGACCGAACCAAAGAGCAACACAATTGCTGAAGAGCATTCCTCGGAAAGACATTAATCCGCGTTTGAAAACCTACCTTTTTGATGAATGCTTCGAGTAATTATGTTAACGTACACATTGTAAAGCGCTTAGAGAGGACCTTTGGTCCTGAAATGCGCTATAAAAGAACGAACTATTATTATTATCATTATTCTCAACCCATGTTTAAATGGGTACCTGGCAAAGATAGCTGGGGTAATAATATTTGCAGGGCCCTCAGAAAGTACATCATTGATGCTGATGAGGCTTCCATGGGTAAGCAAATTATTATCATTACAGAGAACTTTAAGTTCTGTGCCCATGTCGTTTCTTGGGAGCTGATAAAACGGAGTATAAAGAGAGACACCACTTAATGAGTTTTAATAGGATATTCGTATTTTGTCGATAAAATATGCAAGGAATGACTTTGATTTCAATGATTATTGTATCGATGATTATTGACCGTCAGTCTTGACGGCTAAACACTACAAGACCAAATAACGACGTGTCTCGACGTCATCATGATGGAAACAATGGCAAGTTCATAACGAGGAGATCTTTCGAATTTTGCTCGGATTGTAAATTAATAGCAGATATCACCACCACTCCGCACTTGAGGAAGACTTTCAGCTCTCTGCTATCCTTTCTTGAACGTCGATCTCTTGACGTCTCATAAGCCTCATTTCCAGATGACGCGGTTAACCGTCTCAAAAAAACCGCTGCGGTAAAATAAAATGATGTAAAGCTCATCTATAGCAGTGCGTCTCACATTTCTTGTATATTATAATAATCCGCTGCATGTGCACACGAGGCTGTATGACGCTGACGTGGGACTGCGTCTGCCACTGCATCAGCCACTGTCACACTCTTCGATGCGTCAGTGACATCAGACTTGGAATCCATGCAAAATGAGCAGGTCAAATACTGCGTTGAATTACTGACGTATTGTCCCATTTCCTTCAAAGGATCAATTAGCGCAAGTAATAACGCAATCACAATAACGCATCGAGTTCAACAGGCATAACACAGAGATAGGTGAGTATGCTTAGCAGTCTTTTTTTTGCAATTCGATACTTTTTTCCGTCACCGCCTTTCTCCGCCTTTCAACGCAGCGTGGTTTAAATTTCGCTGTAACCAGAGTTTAGACCCGGTTGATAGGAGGGGTTTTCGATGACAACCAGGCATAGAAATGCACAGAACAGGTCCGGGCATAATTTCTAGTCTCAGACGCAACTTTTATAAAGTAAGGTGCAACGGCCTAGCGCAAAGTTGCGAATTGGTCTGTAAACAGATTTCGGCGGAACACTGGCGTAAACAGAATACACACAAAAAAACGTTTATGTGGTGATTCCATGCGGATGCAACCAGCATTATCTGTAGAGGCTTATTGTTCACTGCTCACTTTGACATGAATGTTATTGAACTGCACAATCAGTTTGTTTAATTCGTGGCAGTAGGAAAAAAAACGCTTCGTGCATCGAGCTTTAAGTCGGTTTACCACGTCAAGTATGAACGAGGCTCAGACAATCCAGGACTCAATCTTGGTTCACCCGCTGGAGCCAGGATTTCACTTCATCCCGATGGTTCTGGACCCATCTGATGTTAGCCCTGGTCTGCTCTACGGCCTGGACCAACGCTCTGGCGCCCGTCCCTTGATCAGGCTGCCGTGATATAAAGTTCTGAAGCTAGAAACGGGAAAAGGAGTCTATAAATTAATCAGGGGTGGATGAAGGGTCTTTTTTTTAGAGGGGGCACAATATTTGACAAGCAAGCAAACAAATAAACAACAACAAAAGGAAGGAATCAGGATATTAATTCGATGCCGTTTGTTCGTTTTACGTCAAAATTCTCTGACGATCAAAAAGCACGTTTACACTTGTGTTCTTAAGGTATAGAGAGACATTATTCAAGCAGAACAGCAAATGTGGCCTTTATAGACAGGTGGTCACTTAAGCAGATTTTCACCGCACTACTTCTATTCCCCCTTTCCTTCCCCTCATAATGCCATTGTCCCCTTCCCCACCTCCTCCAATGACCGGACCCATAGTACGTCACTAGAAAGAGGAATAAGTAAAAAGTTGTGACTCCGTGTTGAAATGCGCCGTGACCTTTTTTATTAGGTTGGCAAAGTGAAATAATGTACTGCCATAGCTGGAAAAGAAAACAAAAGAATAATCAGAAAATATATTTTCGAATTATAATCAATATAAATAAATAATTTATCAATTACAATTTGGTCTTATTTACCTAGGGTTGCGGGTTTTCTTTTTGTGATGAAGTAAAGTTTCATAAACGTCACACTTCTGTATCTTATAACACAAAGCTATAAAATGAATACATTTTTGTTTGCGGCGGTGTACCACGTCATATCTGAACAAGCCTTAATTCTGTGACAGTTTTTTTGCATAGACCTATGTTCTTTATTCTACACTCTTTTCTACTATTAAAGAAAATCTAGATTTTAGGTTACAACATTTTAATCTTTTTTTTTATAAAAGTATCTTTTTGTCGGGCAACTGTATCTATCGAAAATCTGTCAATAAAATCGTTTACATGAGAAATTAACCATTATAGAACCACTGATGAAATGAGCGCTGTAAGATATCCAAATTCACAGAGAGAAGATGTGTATTTTAATACAAAAGAGCTCCATTGTACATCACTTCAACTACCCCATACGTTTTAGAATGCTGGCGGGAAATCGGACTTTTGGGAGGAAACATTCGGAAATCGAAAGAATCCGAATACAGGACATACGCGCCAAAAATTGTAGAGCTTTATCAATCAGTTTTCAAATGATTCGGCGCGAATTTTTCATTCTTTTTACTATTTTAACGAATTTCCTTGCTTCCATTGTCATTTTGATTGTTGAGGTGTATTTAATTGTCGAGTGGTTGAATCACTTGACTGGAGATGCAGCCTCGGTACGAAACTTATGCCTTTGTGCAAGCATTTATTCTTGTTTGCTCCTCTCCACCCAGGTTTCAAATGGGTACCCAGTAGGATGCGAAAGTCGATGTGACATTAAACGCGTGTGCACGCATGGGGGTAGTCCAGAATCTGGCCTATTTAATGTTGATCTCCATCACACCAACGCTACCTCTCCCTACTTACTTGCTTACTTGCCTAATTAGGCTGGGCTAGTGACCATACTTATGATTCGTTGATAACGCCATCTTTGGCGGAATCAAATCAATTGTGTAGAGAATATAAAGAACCGGTCAGATTCTGGACTAGCATGTGGACAGCTGACTGGATGTAATGCTACATTTCCACTGTAAAGGGGCAAGGAATATTTCTCCTCCCGGCCTAGTCCATCTGCCCCCTCAAATTGTAACCATCTAGTAGAGCGTTTTTCAGCCAGGGTGCCTCGAGTGTATTTTTGTTAGGCCTATATAAAAAAAAAAATGAAATAACGACAACCTAATGAAGAGAGAGAATGAGAAACGGGAGAGAGAGAGAGAGAGAGAGAGGGAGGGGGAGTGTGTGAGCCTTTACATCCATTCCATTTCTCTGTTATGCATCTTATTGAGGGCGCTCTTTCGCCTTTACTCCGGGCATCCACTGTCTTTGCGTGAACAAAAGAGTGACCACTAGTCAGCTTATGGTATAATACGGGTATTCATGACCAGTAGGAATATCTACGAACATGAGACAAAATCTTCTCCTAAAAACGGAGCAGCGGCTCTTTCTTTTACAATGATGGACACGCCCCTGATGACATCCGTTACTGCAAGAGAGAGAGAGAGAGAGAGGGGTAAATTATGAGAAAGAATTTAAAAAATCTTAGAACAAGAAATATAGAGAAACGTAACGGGAACATGATCACAGACGATATTGATTATCTAATTTAGCTGAGCTACATAATAGATGGCGCTCTATCGCCTCCATTGTCTGGAGGCATAGTCTTAAGCAGGGCTCCTACTTAGCCGAGTTGGAGCCTCGAGTTGTGGCGAGCTGGCGCGATCTTATGGCAAGCCGTTTTGTCATTAAAACATATTTCTTGATATCACAAAATCGAATTCTTGATATCACGAAATCGAATTCTTGATATCACGAAATCAATTCTTGATATCAAGAATTACCATTGCTTTACAACGTAAAATTATTTCTTGATATCAAGAATTCGATTTCGTGATATCAGGAATTTGATTTCGTGATATCAAGAATTGAATTCTTGATATCAAGAAATATGTTTTAATGATAAAACTGCTTGCCATAAGATCGCGCCAGCTCGTCACAACTCGAGGCTCCAACTCGGCTAAGTGGGAGCCCTGCTTTAGACATGTAAGCGTATAAATTGAGCTCCTATTCACAGCTTATTGAATTATATATGCATTTGAATATATTATCTGGAAATGATAAGATAGGTAGGGAGGGTGAACATTAATTAGGGCAACCCCTATGCTGTAGACTCGTGCAACCTTTATTGATAATCATCTGGGAATTTATAAGGAGAAGGAGGAGGGGTAAACCTTCACCCATAGCTAGATACTGACGTCACACAATTGATATCTTGGAGACACCCCGTAACACGATCGTAACTGTTTTCGAAAATAATTAACTCGAGTGCAATTTCAGTTAGCCTATCTATTTCATGTCTCATAGATATCATGTTCGAATTACGTAAAACGTCATCGTCATGTTCGCACATTTCAATAGGTAACGCACAAGGCTATTGAAATTGCGTAGGTTGATTTTTCGAAGGTAGTCGCTATCGTGTTGCGTAAAGATGGTAAAGACAGAGGAAGGGAGAGAGAAAGCAAGGAAGAGAGAGAGAGAGAGCAAGGGAGAGAGAGAGAAAAAAAGAAGAAGAGGTAGGGGTGGTATTACTGAAATTAAGATGATAATCACGATGACAATGACGAGGATGTTGAGGATGATGAGGATGACAAGGATGAGGATTCTAATAATTTGTATGTTGATAATATTAATAGAAACAAGATAATGATAATAATAATAATAATAATAGTAATACTAAGAACAATAAATAAAAAAGATAATTAAACAACCGATAATAAACCAACAATAAACCAATATCGCAGCACCTTCAGAATGCCAAAGGGAGACACAATTATAGCCATTGAGAGGTGGAGATTACATTATAGGCGTTTTCGAGGAAGATCAGGTGAAACATCAAGCTATGTAGAAGAATATTGAGGCCGAGTACATCTGAATAGTTCTAAAGGTTCCCAAATCTAGACTCAATGCTGTAAACATACTTAAGGCTATACATACGTGAGAAGTGACCCTCGTGATGTATGCTGCGGGAATAGTAAACTGGAGGGGACCCAATCAAGATATGAGGACGTGGTCTGATGAAAATATAGGAGACTGTAAAGTATGAGAAATAGTGACTGTACTGCTACATTGAAGTAAAGATGGATGGTATCATGAGGGTGATTAAATAATCCGTGAGGACAAGGAAAGACTTGACAACAAGAAAGCTGATCAGAAAACTTAAAGGATAGAAAGGAAAAGCTGCCGAAGATGGCGTTATCAACGAACTCATAATTCGTATCAGAACAATAACCTCCAGGACAACCATCCCCCGAGGACAATTATCCCCCCCCCCCCTTCCCCCGGAAAATTACCTCCCAGGACAATAACCCCCCCCCCCCCCCGTGGACAGTCAACCCCACCCCTGAAAATAACCCCCTATGACGATGATAACCTCCCCCCCCCCCCCGGAAAATTACCCCCTGTTTATTAAAGGGGAAATACATCCTGATAATAAGTTGGTTTTAATGAAAGCGGATTTATTGGGGGGGGGGGGGGGCTAAATGTCCTCGCGAGTTAGTTTTCGGGGGGGGGGGGGTAATTGGCCTGCTGGTAATTAGCCGGAGGGTGATTGCCCAGGGTGTAAATGTCTTAGAACCCTCATAACTATGCTAACCAGTCAGGCCTATTTTTATCGCCGGACGCACTAATAAATATTTAAGGATCACGCCATCTTCGGCTGGCAGCAAGTAATCATGGGGAGGTCGCATTGCGTTAGTGTGGTGGATTCTGGACTACTGGAGAGGGTGAGAGAGATAGAGAGACAGAGAGAGAGCGAGAGAGAGAGAGAGAGAGAGATAAAGAGAGAAGGAGGAAGTAGGTGTTACGGAACCTTTACTTCAGCGTTTAAAAACATTAGAATTACAAGATATTCACAGTTTTCAGACATGCATTTTTGTGTATAAATATTTACAGTTTAAACTCAAGCATTCACACATACCCCACCCGTTGTTCAACACATTATCACCTAGAAAATCCTAAAATATGTTTACCACAAAAATCAGTAAAACATCATGGACCAGATGTTTGGAACTCCTTACCAAATTCAATAAAGCATTGTTCATCTCTCTATTCTTTTAAAGCATCTCTCAAAAAACTTTTATATCGAAGTATCTACCTTACTGATTTCAACATGCAGTAGGCTATTGTCAAATTTTGGTCACATTGCAACCAGGGGCGTCGCTAGACCTTTTTCAGTGGGGGGTGTAGAGGCCAACGATTACCGACAAAACTAGCCACCAATTACCGACAAAATTAAATGTCCAATATCTACAAATTTAACCCTATAAACCCGGGGCCGAAGGCTAAATTATTTTTCCTATGGACTATCTATAGTACTTGCGCATGCGCAAATGGTCATTTTCCTCGACGACATAATTATATTAATTATTTCGTCAACTTAGTCAGCATCATAGCTATATTTTAATGCAGGCGCGGAGCTAGGATCTTATTTTAGGGAGGGGCGGTAGAGAGTAAGCGAATCACTTAAAGAGCGCGCAAAACGCGCTCATTAGGGGGGGGGTGATAGGCCTCCCGCGTGAAGCGCGGAAGCTTTAAACGTTATCTTAAATTATTATAAAAAGAAGACGATTTGCTGTACCGTTCTCGACTGTTAATCCTTATCTAAATTCAGTTCTCCCCCTCCCGCGCGAAGCGCGGAAGTTTTGGCGTTTCATTAAATTATTAGAGAAAGTAGACGATTCGTTGAACCGTGCTCGACTCTTAATCCTTGTCTGAATTCAGTTTTTTCCCCTCCCGCGCAAAGCGCGGGGCTTTGACGTTTCATTAAATTATGAGAAAAAAAGCAGACGATTCGGTGTACTGTTCTCGACTCTTAATCCTTGTCTGAATGAAGCTTCCCCCTCCCGCGCGAAGCGCGGAAGTTTTGGCGTTTTATTAAATTATTAGAGAAAGTAGACGATTCGTTGAACCGTGCTCAACTCTTAATCCTTTAACGTTTCATTAATTTATGAGAAAAAAACAGACGATTCGGTGTACTGTTTTCAACTCTTAATCCTTATCTGAATTCAGTTCTCCCCCTCCCGCGCGAAGCGCGGAAGTTTTGGCGTTTCATTAAATTATTAGAGAAAGTAGACGATTCGTTGAACCGTGCTCGACTCTTAATCCTTGTCTGAATGATGCTTCCCCCTCCCGCGCGAAGCGCAGGAGTTTTGACGTTTCCTTAAATTATTAGAGAAATAAGACGATTCGTTGTACCGTTCTCCACTCGTCTCAATGAAGTTTTCCCCTTCCACGCGAAGCGCGAAATTTTTGGCGTTTCACAACATAGAGAAAGGAAGACGATTTGTCGTACCGTTTTCGACTCTTAATAAGCCCTTTTTGTCTGAATTCAGTTCCCCCCTCTCGCGCGAAGCCCGGAAGCTTTGACGTTCCTTAAATTATTAGAGAAAGTAGACGATTCGTTGAACCGTGCTCGACTCTTAATCCTTGTTTGAATGAAGCTTCCCCCTCCCGCGCGAAGCGTGGCAGTTATGGCGTTTCATTAAATTATTAGAGAAAGTAGACGATTCGTTGAACCGTGCTCGACTCAGAGGCGGTTCTCCCGGGGGGCAGGGGGGGCACAGTGCCCCCCCCCCACTTTTTCAGATACTCCAAAAGTGCCCCTTTTATTTTGTAAGAAGTGCCCCTTTTACTTTGACAAGTGCCCCTATTACTTAGTAAAAGTGCCCCTTCCCCCTTTTCACCTCCGACGAGTGCCCTTTTTTATTTTTGACACGTGCCCCTTTTCCATCGACATGTTCCCATTTTCCTTTGCAATAAGTGTCCATTTTCCATTCTCATAAATCTTGAAATTATCTTGAATAAGTGCCCTTTTTAATCTCTAGTAAGTGCCTCTTTTCAGGTACGAGAAGTGCCCCTTTTCACTTTTGATAAGTGCCCCCTTCACCTCTGATAATTGCCCTATTCAAAACTGAGAGGTGCTCCTTTTACTTTGACAACTGCCCCTTTTTTCCTTTGTAAGAAGTGCCCCTTCTCCTTTTAATAACTACCCCTTTTTTAAACTCGGATGAGCACACCTTTCATTTTAACATGTGCCTCTTTTATTTTCTAATAAGTGCCCCTTTTCCTTATGATAAGTGCCCCATTAAAAAGAGAGAGCTCCTTCCCCTTCTCATAACTACCCCTCTCCCTTTCTAATAAGTGCCCCTTTTCCTTATGATAAGTGCCCCCATTAAAAAGAAAGAGCTCCTTCCCCTTCTCATAACTGCCCTTTTAAAAATCTGAACGGTGCCCCCTTTTCATTAAATAAAATGCATATTTTCCTTTATTATAAGTGCCCCTTTTACATTTTCATAAGTGCCCCTTTTCATATCTGGTCAGTGCCCCTTTTCACCTCTGATAATTCCCCTTTTAATAATGATACGTGCCCCTTTTCCTTTCTAATAAGGGACCTATCCCCTTTTCACCTCTTATAAATGCCCCTATCAAAATCTGATGGGTGCCCCTTTTCCGTCAACAAATGCCTATTTCCCATTTTCGTTAACGCCTTTTTTTCATCACTGGTGAGTGCCTCTTTTCAGGTGAAAAAAATGCCTCATTTTCACCTCTTATCATTATCCTTTGTACTTTGACACGTGCTCCTTTTCTTTTCTAATAAACGTGCCCCTTATTTAAAGCGACTAAGAGCAATTTCCCCCAAAAGCTCGCTCGCTGCGCTCGCTCGCATTTAAAGAAGATATAATTATGTTACTTATCAAAGGTCTTTTCAGTCTTCCGTTATGAGAATATGCTTATAACCCCATCACGATTGGCTTTTTTTCCTCTTTATAAGATGTAATTTTTCGCACTGCGACCTTACAGATCTTAAAAAAAATTCTCGCTCGCTTCGCTCGCTCGTAAATGCATATTCAGACATCACACCCAACTGTAAAGTATGATGCTTAAGCGATATATTGTATGATGTATGAAGAGAAACAAATATTGAAATCATCCCTGATAATATCATCACAATGTAGGGGTATATACCAATGTCTAAAAAATGGTATATTTTCGCTTTGAGATTTCCCACTGTAGGTGCCCTTTTTCCCCAGAAAGTGCCCTTTTTTGTTGGTGCCCCCCCCCCCCCCACTTTGGAAGTCGCTCGGCCGCCCCTGGCTCGACGCTTAATCCTTTGACGTTTCATTAAATTATGAGAAAAATCAGACGATTCGGTGTACTGTTTTTTACTCTTAATCCTTATCTGAATTCAGTTCTCCCCCTACCGCGCAAAGCGCGGAAGTTTTGGCGTTTCATTAAATTATTAGAGAAAGTAGACGATTCGTTGAACCTTGCTCGATTCTTAATCCTTGTCTGAATGAAGCTTCCCCCTCCCGCGCGAAGCGCGGAAGTTTTGACGTTTCCTTAAATTATTAGAGAAATAAGACGATTCGTTGTACCGTTCTCCACTCGTCTAAATGAAGTTTTCCCCTTCCGCGCGAAGCGCGAAATTTTTGGCGTTTCATCACAATATATAAAGGAAGACGATTTGTCGTACCGTTTTCGACTCCTAGACCTTGTTTGAACTTAGTTTCCCCGAAAATTTTAAACCTCTGATTTCTGTAGCTGATATTATAGGAAAGTGAAACTCTCGAAGTCGTCACAGCGGATAAAAAGTCAGTGTTCGTAGGGAAAAAAACTTGTCGGCTGACCGATATTATGCATCTCACCGACTTCAAACTTCTGCATTGATACTAGTACACGAGGATCGAGCAAGAATACCGACACAGCTGACCCGACACAGCAACATATGTGACCGTCACGGTCTTTCTTGTTTCCTCGACGAGACGACTCAACCCAACAACCCCCTTCTCTTTTTTACCCCCACTCCTCTTCTCTCAGGCTCTTACCTCTCCTCTCTCTCCTCTCTTTCATCCCTCGTTTCTTTTGTTTCCGTTTTAATCTTCTTTTTTTCTTTCTTCCTTTTCTTTCTTTTCTTTCTTTTCCTTTCTTTCCTCTCCTCCCTCTTTTTCTTTTCTCTCTCTCTTTCTTCTCTTTTATTTCCTTTCTTTTCCTTTCTTTCCTTTCTTTTCCTTTCTTTCTTTTCTTTTCCTTTTCTTTTTTCCTTTCTTTCCCCTTCCCTTTCTTTTTTCCCTCCCCCTTTTCTCTTTTTTTACCGACGGCAGCGCAATTTTACCGACAAAATCCTGACAGGTGGGGGGGTGTCGCACCCCCCCCCCCCCACACCCCCCCCTTTGGCGACGCCCCTGATTGCAACTCAGTTTTGCAAATTTTGTTTCCTTTATTGTAAAGGTTGTACTTGTCTCCATTCCACTATACCACACAGAGCTACGTGCACTTCCACTATTCGTTACAAACACATACAAACCCGCACGCTCGGGTGCATATGCACACACACACACAAACACACACGCACACACCTACACATATCCCTCTCCGCTTTGACTGGCCTTATGAATGAAGCCAATATATTGTGTAACGCTGAAATATTATTCACCTATTTCATATCTATATTTACAAAGTGCAGTGGGGCTTATCTGTTGCCCATAGATCTGCATCATGCAGTGACAATGGTTCATATTTTGTCCCTCTATTTGCCTATTTTGCACGACATGCGAGCATTGGGGACAAGTATCATTGACGGTGTAAAGGCATTCGTGGTGTCAGGTTCGGTTTAGTTTGGATTATATATATTTAGACGCCATCTTGATTTGCACAAATCACCAGTACATTGTCGAATAGTTCTTCTTTACGCGAAGTTTAAACATCAAAGAACAGCCAATCGAGGGGGTGAACTTTCTATCGTACTTCAAAATAAGAAGGTAAGAACAGCAAACTTTAAGTTGTAGGAAGTGATCTGGGTCGTTGATAGGGGTGTGGACAATTATTATGTCGTAAACACGGAAATGAAAGAAAAATCGATTAAACGGTCATGAAACGAGCGTATAACGGGTATGAGACGTAAATGAAATGATAATGAAGCGAAATCAAGAGAGAGAGGCAGAGACAGGGGATTAAAGCTAGAAGAATAGGGAGGGAGAGCAAGATAATGATAGGGAGACGGAGCGAGGGCCCGGGGGGGGGGGGGGGGGGGGGTACTCAGATTATAGTCGGACGGGGGTGTGCGGCTGAGACCTCCGAACCCATACCCACATCCAAGGGTCCTTTTGCTGAAATAGGTACCCATGTCTAAGGATTTTTTGTCAAAAATGGACCCATGTCTCAGGATTTCAAACTTCAAATATTACATTTTTTAAGCTGTAATAATACACTCCAGCAAAGCATATGGAGAGTCAACGCTAATGCATATTGACCTCTAGCACTGCACTACGTGTTAATAGGCAGCATTTAAATACATGAATAGTCAATACACTCATAACACAGAGATGCACACAATCATGCCGATGCGGCTGATCGGCAAGTTCGACAGTGGACTCACAATTTGATTTTTTAAATTATTCTTTCTAACATCAGAAAGTTAAAAAATGTATATTACTGCTATTTAGATCTTATTCATTATCACTAAAGTATCGATTTTTAGTGAAATTGGTTGAGTTTTACACAGTGGTGTTTGAAATGTTGAGAATCAATACTAATAGCACAGCTTTTAATACACAGCCAGGATAGTAATGCACCTATGTGTGTAATAATACAATGGCCAATAATTTTGCAGTTTCTCGATAAAGTTCTTTATTAGTAAACTGTACCATACTACATGTAGTTTACAAGTAGTTTACACACATAAAGATGAAAACACCATGCAACATAATAATACTGTGCTAGCACCTCTAGCATCTGTTTTAATTGAAGGACTTTTCCTGTTAACGTACCCGTACACGAGCTCTCAAGCATTGGCTATATAGCTCCCTGCTTGAGCCCCGCTGCTGCCCGGCTGCTGGGCAGAGGGTACGCAGGGTATAGCTGCCGATCTTTCAGCGTGCGAAGCGCTACAAGTTTCCGGGGGTACGACCCCTATACGGGCGGATACCATACCTAGCGCGCATTATGCCATATGAGTACCCGGTATAGAGCCCATGGGGTCCTGATATATGTGGTACCCCGGGATCTAGTTGAGTTTACGAGCTACGTACGTACACCCACTGACTTAGAGGTCAGTGCGTACACCTCGTACACTGGAAATGCAATCACCGAAGGGTCCATTTATTTAGAGATGGGAGAGATTTAGGCATTTTCAATGTAGGAGCAAATCCCAAAATCCAGGACAAAATGAGGGAGAAAAGAGGGGAAAGGAATAAATGAAAAAAGGGACACATGTCTAAGGATTTTTTTAATGAAAAGGGGACCCATGTCTAAGCATGGAGATATATCTCCATGGTCTAAGGATCTTTTCTGAAAAAGTCACCCTTCCAAGCGGCACATCCCCGTATACCCAATATACGTGAGTACCCCCCCCCCCCCCCACCCCCGGGAGAGAGGGAGAGGGTGAAAGAGTAGATACATGTGCAGAGCCAGAGCTAGTGAAGGAGAGCAGGTGGCCAATCTTTTAAAGGTAAAGACCAGTAATGGTCATGCGATTGCATTGTGAAAGAAACGTTGTGGAATCGATCAGAAAAGGTTGATCATCTAGCATCTAGCATCTGCAAGGTTCTGGAATCATCAAAATGATAAGAAATTTAGCCCATTCTTCGTAAACTTACAAGCACTATACACAGAAAGATGTATATGGGACTACCCTATCTCTCTCACTCGACCATGAGAGAAATAAATTTACCAAATATATGAATTAGTAGGCGGTTTCCCGGCAAATTTTTTATCATCATGTATTAGTCAAAACATATTCTTTCACATGATTGGTAATGAGAGCTTCCATTTCATTTTTTGAAATTGGGGCGTTACCAATACTGGTCTTTAACGATTAGAATAACTTGGCGGCCCCATACACACACACACATTCAATACGTGTACACACCTGCAACTTTGCACACACAAAAACAAGCAAACAACAAAATCAGTAAAACAGATCAGGCTTCTTTAATGTGATTTCTGGGGTTGCATCTCGTTGAACGCGGTGTAAAGGAAAAGGGAACAACAGGGGGAGAGGGAGGAGACGGTTTGAAAAGAGAAAGACGTACACAAAAGAGTAAGAGAGAGGGGGTCAATAATAAAGACATATATGTTCCTGGCTCTCACTAGACGGTGTATAAAGAAACATGTGTACAAAGAGTAGGAAAGAGTTACACTGTAAAAAAATAATAGTCGAAATAACTCAATAAAATTGAGGAAAAGAATTGCCTTATTTTTATTAAGTAAATATTACCTACGGCATCTTAAGTAGAATTTACTTATTTTGCTGAATAAATTTTTACTCAGTTAAATCGAGTTACATTAACGTAAAAAATTTAAGTATTGTAATCATTTTAGATAATTAAAAAAAAGCTATGATAGGATTACATATTGCACGATTTGGTACCCATCTAATCTAACAAGTAACATCCACTAATCATTCACTACTTCTATTTAAGATTAATCACTAATCACTAACACTACTTCTATTTAAGATTTACAAACGCTTCAATTCGACACATATTGAAAGGCTCCAAATTTTATATATACTTGATCGTAGCATCTTAAAAGGAAAATTGGTTAACAATTTCCTGAAATATCAAGTTTTGATTTGTTTTGAACTTGGTAATAATTAAAAATTGTCTTGTCTTTGCTTAGCCATGTTAAATGAATTATTAAATGTTTTAAAGTCCTTAAATTTTCATTCAACCACAAAAAAGAATTGTTTTATTTTAAAAAGAGTTTAATTTGGTCTTAATGAATATTCATAAATTATGTAAATATTTCTATTACGCACTGCATCGGTCCTTACTTTAAAAAGATAAGAATAATCAACATAAATTGTTTGAGTAATACGTATAATTTCTGATTTTGAGTTAAAATTACTAAATTAATACAAGCTGAAATTACTTAAAGTTTTTATGTATTTGATTTTACTTAAATATTCCACGTATGTTCTACTAAATTGAAAGTTTGAGTTAGCAAGACTTAAATTTAGTGCGTAAGTGGCAAAACTAATGTTTTCAAGTAAATTCTACAAGGAAAAAATACGTAAAAATTACCAATGAACAAATTATTTTTTACAGTGTAGAGAGAGAGAGAGAGAGAGAAATGCGATTTGAAGATAGAAAGATATGCTAAAGAGAGTTAGAGTGTGTGTGTGTGTGTGAGAGAGAGAGAGAGAGAGAGAGAGAGAGAGAGGGAAGGAGAGAGTCAATTACTAGAGAAACAGTACGTACGGTAATTCTGTCTGGAACCAGAAGGGCGTTAACACAGAGTTAACACCCTTCTGGCTCTCACCAGACTATAATGATAAATAAGAGAGGTTTTGCGTGTGTGTGTGTGTGTGTGTGTGTCACTAATGAGGTGTTTATTCACATTCAAACATCAAAATAAAGCTGTGAGAAGAAATATAATCGACGTACAATGTTATCAATAGAAATCACATATTTTCTCAACTATACAATATTTTGCTACTGCTCATCTAAAGTGCTTTTAACAGTTTTTCTGGCAACTTTTGGTCTGGCTTTTTTAGCTCTTCTGTTTACTATTTCTCTTTCAAACATTATTTTAGTTTTAAACAGTTATCATTGAATCCATACTTATTCCTGACGACTAACATTTCGTAAATACACCAGAATGCGATCGTTGTTACAACGTCTACCTCTCAGTCGATATTAATGATAAATGAGAGAGGGTATATAATGAAAGATAATGTGGTTTTAAGCAGGCGCGTAGCCACGGGGGGGGGGGGGGCGGGGGGCACACGGGGGGGGGGGGCACGTGCCCCCCCCCTAAAATTTCCAGGATCGGTTGAAATTTTGTAGACCCCTTTTTTTGACCTCGATCGATTACATGTATGTGCCCCCCCCCCCCCCCCCCAAATATCAAACTCTGGCTACGCGCCTGGGTTTAAAAGAGAAAAAATGAACAGTTTTAAATACGTTTAATAGCACAAAGTTTTACAACATAACACCTCACAAAGCACAAACAGCAGAATTCATAGACATTTATGCGAAAATTATGTCACGTTTCGCTCATAATGATAGTATACTATTCAGTGAGTCTCGCGGCCTCAATACACATACATCAATGACGTTTTGCATATTATGAAATAGTGAATGCTGATACAGTATTCTGTGGGGGGAGGGGGGGGGGGGGCGTGGGAGGGAATTAAAAAAAAACCCGTGAAATCAATCCCCCCCCCCCCCCCCGTAAAATCAACGGGACACCCCCTACCCTCGACGCACGCACACACACACCCACATACACCCCTCTTTGCTTTGACTTGCCTTGTGAATGAAGCAAATACATTTCTTATGTGTAATGCCGAAATATTATTCACCTATTTCATGTCGACCTATTTACAAAATGCAGTGGGGCTTACCTTTTATCAATTAATCTGCATCATGCAGTTAACAAATAATGGTTCATATTTGTCCCCTCTATTTGCCTATTTCGCACGATATGCAGGCATTCGGGACAAGTATCATTGGCTTTGTAAAGGCATTCGTGGTGTCAGGTGCGGTTTAGTTTGGATGGCATACAGTTAGACGCCATCTTGATTTGCACAAATCACCAGTACATTATCGAATAGTCCTTCTTAAAGTAACTCGGTAACATTGTTGAAGGTTGATGAAAAGTCTGCATCATATTGGTATAAAATGTTACTTAATAATATTCCTTCTACTGTACTAACCCTCTAACATGCAAAATATCCTGAACACATTCTCAAACCACAAAGATATTTATGGTTTTCTTAAAGGTGTCACTGTGCGACACCCTCTAACAGTAAATTCCTCGAACCATTTTTCCATGAAAAAGACATAAGGCAGGCTTTTAAAGAACTTTCCAAACTTAACTGTCTGGATTGATATATAGAAAACATTCAAGATAGAGAGGCAGAGACAGATACAGAGCAAGATAAGTAGGGGAGACAGAGAGAGAGAGAAAGGGTGATAGAGTAGAGAGAGATAGAAAGAGAGAGAGATGCAGAGAAGGAGAAAGGGCAGAACATGAAAGGGGAAGGGAAACAGAGCAAAAGAGAGGAGAAGACACACAAACACAAACACACACACCTACACACATCCCTCTCCGCTTTTACTGGCCTTGTAAATGAAGTCAATACATTCATTATGTGTAATGCTGAAATAGTATTCACCTATTTCATGTCGACCTATTTACAAAATGCAGTGGGGCTTATCTTTTATCAATTAATCTGCATCATGCAGTTAACAATTAATGGTTCATATTTGTCCCCTCTATTTGCCTATTTCGCACGATATGCAGGCATTCGGGACAAGTATCATTGGCTTTGTAAAGGCATTCGTGGTGTCAGGTTTGGTTCAGTTTGCACGGTGTACAGTTAGACGCCATCTTGATTTGCACAAATCAACAGTACATTATCGAATAGTCCTTCTTAAAGTAACTCGGTAACATTGTTGAAGGTTGATGAAAAGTTGGCATCATTTTGGTATGAAATGTTACTTAATATATTCCTTCTACTGTACTAACCCTCTAACATGCAAAATATCCTGAAAAAATTCTCAAACCACAAAGATATGTATGGTCTTCTTGAACGTGTCACTGTGCGACACCCTTTAACAGTAAATTCTCCCAACCATTTTCCATGGAAAAAAAAAAGACATAATACAGGCTTTTAATAAACTTTCCAAACTTAAGTGTCTGGATTAATATATAGAACAAATTCAAGATAGAGAGGCAGGAACAGAAACAGAGAAGGAGATAGGGGGAGACAGAGATAGAGAAAGGGTGACGGAGTAAAAAGAGATAGAGAGAGAGAGAGAGAGAAAGATGCAGAGAAGGAGAAAAGGCAGATAATGAAAGGGGAAGGGAAACAGAGCAAAAGAGAGGAGAGGACACACACACACACACACACTTAAGTTTGGAAAGTTTAACGAAACATACGCAAAGTGTAGCAAGATTGTAGCTATAATCAAAAGAAATTTTCTTAATTGCCCACGTTCTGTGTTTAAAACCTTATATGACTCTCTTATACGTCTATGTCTAGAATATTGTTGTATTGCATGGGACCCCTATAGAGTTTCACATATAAATACTATTGAACGTGTCCAAAAACGATATTTAAGAATGATGTTTAGAGACTGGGAAACAAGTTACCATGAACTATTAGAAAAATCAAGTTTTGCAAAATTAGAAGAAAGACGCAAGTACCACAGATTAGTCATGTTTTATAAAATAATAAATAATATGGTAAATGTTGGTCCGATTGAAAAAATTATACGTGCTCACAGAATTGGGCGTAATGATCATAATATGAAAATGTACGTACCATTTGCAAAAACAGATTATTTCAAAAACTCTTTTTATATAAGAACTGCCAATGAGTGGAACATGCTCCCAAGTAATGTTATTAATAGTCCATCTCTTTCAACTTTCAAAATATCATTAAAAAGTTGCTTACATATTTAACTTTTTAAACTCCGCAATAACAATTTGTTTTTACATTTTTATACAATTACATCCAAATTCGCGCAATATCAACTATATTTTAATTTTTACCTTAGATCATGCTGCAAAATTTCTTATATAGCATTTTGATCCCTGAAATACCCAATCATTTGTATATTCAATAATGCTGTTTTGCAATCAATAATATTTTATGTATTTATTTTCGCTCTAAACTACATTGTGTATATAATTATTTGATGTATTATCGTGTTTGATATCATTTTTTTGTTGTAACTATGTTATGCAATAATAATATTTTTGTACTTTGCTTTTTATCAGGGATGCAGACTTGTACGGGTTTTTCAAACCCTTTTCTGCATCCCTAGACATGCTTGTCTGAATAAATACAATACAATACAATACAATACACACGCACGCACACCTACACACATCTCTCTCCGATTTGACTGGCCTTGTGAATGAAGCCAATACATTCTTTATGTGTAATGCTGAAATATTATTCACCTATTTCATGTCGATCATTTTACAAAGTGCAGCGGGGCTTATCTTTTGCCCATAAATCTGCCTCATGCAGTGACAATGGTTTATATTTGTCCTCTCTATTTGCCTATTTTGCACGAGATGCAAGCATTCGGGACAAGTATCGTTGGCTTTGTAAAGGCATTCGTGGTGTCAGGTTCGGTTTAGTTTGGATGGTATATATTTAGACGCCATCTTGATTTGCACAAATCACCAGTACATTGTCGAATAGTTCTTCTTTAAGCGAAGTTTAAACATCAAAGAACAGCCAATCGAGGGGGTGAACTTTCTTTCGAACTTCAAAATACGAAGGTAAGAACAGCAAACTTTAAACTGTAGGAAGTGATCTGGGTCGTTTTGATGGGGGTGTGGACAATTATTATGACGTAAACACGGACATGAAAGAGAAATTGATTAAACGGTCATGAAACGAGCGTAAAACGAGTATGAGACGTAAATGAAATGATAATGAAGCGAGATCAAGAGAGAGAGGCAGAGACAGGGGGAGTAGAGCAGAGAAGAAGAGGGAAGAAGAGCAAGAGAGGGATAGGGAGACGGAGAGAGGGAGAGGGGTGAATGAGTAGATATTATATATATGTGCAGAGACAGAGCAAGAGAAGGAGAGCGGGCAGAAAAAAAGGAGAGGGGAAGGGAAACAGAACAAGAGAGAGGAGAGAGAGAGAGAGAAAGATGCAAAAATACACTATCTTTTCATGTAACCTTTTTTTGCCATCAGTCAAAGCGTTACAACTAATGGTCACCTTTGACGCTCCTTTGTTCGGTAGCGCCACACTTTCAATACAGGATATGTTACCTCCTCGAACTACTTTGTAATTTACAACATTTACTGTGTTTACATATCTCTTAGTATTATTTAAAAACTCAATTTCTTCTTTTTCTACCTCCATTCAAGCCTAATTTGGGATGGACACATTTTTTTTCTGTTTTAACGTAATAATCCTACCATTTCATTATGAGGAAAATAATTAATTAAGTTTCAAACATTTTTTGTTGTAAAATCATTTGTAATTCAGCTCTCGACCTGCAATCATGATTATTGAATAAATAGCATTATTTATTATTATGATTATTGTTATTATTATTATTACTATTATTAGGATTATTATTGTTATTACTATTACAACCCCCCCCCCCCCCCCGGCCCCCACACACACACACACAAACACTCATTCAATACGTGTACACACCTGTAACTTTGCACACACACAAAACAAGCAAACAACAAAATCAGTGAACCAAAATCAGGCTTGTTTAGTGTGATTTCCTAGGCTGCATCTCATTGAACGCGGTGTTAAGAAAAGGGGTCTATAAGGGGAGAGAGAGGAGACGGTTTAAAAAGAGAGAGACGTGTAAAAAGAGTAAGAGAGATGGGGGGGGGGGGGTCAATAATAAAGACATATGTGACTGGCTGTCCACCAGACGGTGTTAATAGAGAAAGATGTGTAAAAAGAGTGAGAAAGGAGTAAGAGAGAGAGAGAGAAAGATGAGATTTGAAGAGAGAAAGATATGCTTAGAGAGTTAGAGAGTGTGTGTGTGTGTGTGTGTGTGAGAGAGAGAGAGAGAGAGAGAGAGAGGGAGAGAAGGAGAGAGTCAATTACTAGAGAAACAGCACGTACGGTAATTCCTGTCTGGAACCAGAAGGGCGTTAACACAGAGTTAACACCCTTCTGGCTCTCACCAGACTATAATGATAAATAAGAGAGGTCTTTTTTGTTTGGTGTGTGTGTGTGTGTGCCACTAATGAGGTGTGTAATTACATTCAAACATCAAAATAAAGCTGTGAGAACAAATATAATTGATGTACAATGTTATCAATAGAAATCACATATTTTCTCAACTATACAATATTTAGCTACTTTTTATCTAAAGTGCTTTTAAAAGTTTCTCTGGCAACTTGTGGTCTGACTTTTAAGCTGTTCTGTTTACTATTTCTCTTTCAAATATTATTTTAGTTTTAAAACAGTTATCATTGAACGACTAACATTTTGTGAATACACCAGAATATGATCGTTGTTACAACGTCTATCTCTCAGTCAATACTAATGATAAATGAGAGAGGGGTATATAATGAAAGATAATGTGGTTTTAAGAGAGAGAAAATGAACAGTTTTAATTACGTTTAATTGCACCAAGTTTACAAAAATAACTCTTCACAAAGCACAAACAGCAGAATACATTGACATTTATGTGAATATTATGTTATGTCTCGCCCATAATGATAGTATACTATTTAGTGAATCTCGCGGCCTCAATACACACACATCAATGACGTTTTGCATAATTATTATGAAATAGTGAATGCTGATACAGTATTCTGTGGCGGGAGCGTGGGAGAAGATAAACAACAAAAATCCGTGAAAATCAATCCTCCCCCCCCCCCCCGTAAAATTAACGGGCATCCCCTACCCCCGACGCACGTAAACACACACACCCATATACCCACCCTCTTCGCTTTGACTAGCCTTGTGAATGAAGCCAATACATTCCTTATGTGTAATGCTGAAATATTATTCACCTATTTTTATGTCGATCTATTTACAAAATGCAGTGGGACTTATCTTTTATCAATTAATCGGCCTCATGCAGTGACAATGGTTCATATTTCTTCCCTCGATTTGCCTATTTTGCGCGAGATGCAAGCATTCGGGACATGTATCGTTTGCTTTGTAAAGGCATTCGTGGTGTCAGGTTCGGTTCAGTTTGGATGGTATTCAGTTAGACGCGTCTTGATTTGCACAAATCACCTGTATATAATCGAATAGTCCTTCTTAAAGTAACTCGGTAACATTGTTGAAGGTTGATGAAAAGTCTGCATCATTTTGGTAAGAAATGTTACTTAATATATTCCTTGTACTGTATGCAAAATATCCCGAAAAAAATTCTCAAACCACAAAGATAGTAATGGTTTTCTTGAAGGTGTCACTGTGCGACACCCTGACCTTATTTATTTACCAACAGCAATACATTTACATCTCATACAATAATTTACATATACAAAAGGAAACTATTGGTTGGTAAAAGGGGCCAGATAAGAGCACATGTGCTAGTAGAGCCTAACCCCCTTAAACAGCTAAACAAAGTATTTTGGTACAAATCAGTTTAGAAAACGTAACAAAACAAAAAATAATGAATTTACTTTTACAATCGATACTTTACAAAAACAAGAATCAGAACTCAACAATGTCTTACAATAATACAAACTAATAATGTGTAAAATATGAATTATGAAAATGTGTAGACTTGATATTTCATTCATGACTTGTTCAACAAATGACTTGTAACAGAATTCCGAAACCTATTTCAAGACCTTGTCAATCCGACTTTAACATGTAATCTATTCCAAAATTCACTGCCCGAAAAAGACAATGAAAACCCTCTACATTAAATTCTCCCAACCATTTTTCCATGAAAAAAAAAACATAATACAGGCTTTTAAAGAACTTTCCAAACTTAACTGTCTGAATTGATATATAAAACAAATTCTAGATAGAGAGGCAGAGACAGAGACAGAGCAAAAGAAGTACGGAAGACAGAGAGAGAGAAAGGGTGAAAGAGTATAAAAGATAGATAGAAAGAGAGAGAGATGCAGAGAAGGAGAAAGAGCAGAAACATGAAAGGGGAAGAGAAACAGAGCAAGAGAGAAGAGAGGACGCACATACATAAACACACAAACACGCACACCCACACACATCCCTCTCCGCTTCGACTGGCCTTGTGAATGAAGCCAATAAATTCCTTATGTGTAATGCTGAAATATTATTCACCTATTTCATGTCGATGTTTTTACAAAGTGCAGCGGGGCTTATCTTTTTGCCATAAATCTGCCCTCATGCAGTGACAATGGTTCATATTTGTCCCCTCTATTTGCCTATTTTGCACGATATGCAAGCATTCGGAACAAGTATCGTTGGCTTTGTAAAGGCATTCGTGGTGTCAGGTGCGGTTCAGTTTGCATGGTATTCAGCAGGCGCGGATCCAGGGGCGGGCCTTGGCCCCCCACCCCCCCCCCCCCCCGCAAAAAAAAGAGAGAGAGAGAGAGAAGGAAAAGAAGGGAAAGGAAAGAGTAGAGAAAGGGAAAGAAAGAAGAGGAAGAAGAAAAGAAAAGAGGGAAGAAAGAGATCGGAGGCAAAATGACTTGCCTCCCCCTCCACCCCTCCCCCCTCCCCCTATCAAAAAATAAAAGAGAAGGAAGAAAAGGGAAAGGAAAAAGGGAAAAATAGGAGATGAAGAAGAAAAGAAGGGGGATATCAGTTGCAATTTTCCCGCCAACAAGTTTTAAACCGGCTGGGGGGGGGGGGGGCAAAAGGACCTTGCCTCCCCCACTCCCCCCCCCCCCCCGGCCCCGCTAAAAAAAAGAGAGAAGGAAGGAAAAGGAAAAGAGGAGAGCTAAAAGGGAAGGAAAAAAGAGAAAGAGAAAAAAAAAGGAGGGAATATCAGTTGCGGTTAATCTCGCCAACAACGTGTGGAGCGGGGTGGGGCCCGAAAGGACCCCCCCCCCCCCCCCAGCAAACCTAAAAGAGAGAGAAGGAGGGAAGGGAAAGGGACAGAAAGAAAAAGAGAATGAAGAAAAGAAAGGAATAACAGTTGCAATTTTTCCCGCCAACAAGTAAAGATCGGGGGGGGGGGTGGGGGCACTGGCGTACTGATAGGGGGGGGGGGGGGGGGGGGGGGGCTTGGGGGAAATAAAATTCAAACGTGGTTTATTTCTAATTTCATAACGGTGGTTTACAAATAATGCTGAAATGACATAATTTTCCGAGATTTGTCCTTACTTTTAACTCTTTGTTTGCTTTGTTCGCCGATTTGCACGGACGTAGGCGTGCCAACTTCGCATTTTTTGCACAGATGTATACGAGTCAATTAGACATTCATAATACCGCTCGCATTGTGTAGCCACGCGTTGCGTTCACTATTGTTTACATTGTATACATCGCACGCTTTCCGGTAAACCGTTTTTCTTCATAGTGTTACATTCGAAATTACCGTGTATTTAGCGGTTTTCTTTGGATTTTTTTTTACTGATGTTACGATGGCACCTGCTGGGAAACGTCAACGTGTGTTTTAGTGTAGAGGAGGCTCGAGATCTTGTTACTATGGAAGCATGGAGCATGGACTCTGATTCCGACGAATCGAGCAGTGACAAAGAGAGTAGACTGATAGAATAAGAATGAATAAAAAAAATGAAAGAAAGAGATAGAGATGACAGCAAGAAAGAGAGTAGACAGTGATAGAATAAGAATGAATAAAAATAATGAAAGAAAGAGATAGAGATGACAGCAAGAAAGAGAGGTAGACTGATAGAATAAGAATGAATAAAAATTAATGAAAGAGCTAGAGATGACAGCAAGAAAGAGAGTAGACAGTGATACAATAAGAATGAATAAAAATAATGAAAGAAAGAGATAGAGATGACAGCAAGAAAGAGAGTAGACAGTGATAGAATAAGAATGAATAAAACTAATGAAAGAAAGATGTATCCTGTCTTGCCGTCATCTTTATATCTTTCTTTTATTAT
The DNA here is from genome assembly GCA_035222895.1 of Strongylocentrotus droebachiensis. NCBI lineage: Eukaryota > Metazoa > Echinodermata > Echinoidea > Camarodonta > Strongylocentrotidae > Strongylocentrotus > Strongylocentrotus droebachiensis. The sequence goes on from JAVYIG010002139.1 coordinate 184,309, forward strand.
TTTTATTCATTCTTATGCTATCAGTGTTTACTCTCTTTCTTTCCGTCATCTCTATCTTATTATTATTATTTTCCTATCTATATGTACCCTATGTCTTGCCGTCATCTCTATATCTTTCTCTTATTATCTTTATTCATTCTTATGCTATCAGTGTAATACTCTCTTTCTTGCCGTCATCTCTATCTCATTATTATTATCATTTTTCCTATCTATATGTACCCTATGTCTTGCCGTCATCTCTATATCTTTCTCTTATTATCTTTATTCATTCTATGCTATCAGTGTTTACTCTCTTTCTTTCCGTCATCTCTATCTTATTATTATTATCATTTTCCTATCTATAATTATGTACCCTATGTCTTGCCGTCATCTCTATATCTTTCTCTTATTATCTTTATTCATTCTTATGCTATCAGTGTTTACTCTCTTTCTTTCCGTCATCTCTATCTTATTATTATTATCATTTTCCTATCTATATGTACCCTATGTCTTGCCGTCATCTCTATAGCTTTCTCTTATTATCTTTATTCATTCTTATGCTATCAGTGTTTACTCTCTTTCTTTCCGTCATCTCTATCTCATTATTATTGTTATTTTCGTATCAATATGTATCCTGTCTTGCCGTCATCTTTATTTCTTTCTCTTATAATCTTTATTCACAGTAAAGTCCTTTCATTTCATATCACTATTTCTCTCTCATAATGTCTCTCACGTCCGTTCTCCATATTTTATTCATTGCATACTCCACTCGTCAATCATTTCTGATAATAAGCTCTCTCGCTATAAAGTAAATGGAAAACAATGCAATATAGTTTATCTTTTAAGATTGATTCATTCTTTCTTTGTATATCTATGGCTGTGATAAATGTACTTGAAATCAATTTTATTGAGGGGTAAAGAAGGTGAGAGAACAGATGCGGTGAACATTCATAATGAGACATTTCAATAAGATGCTGATTATGTCATGTATATCACATATAATATATTATGCCTATACCATGTATACATGCTCATACCAGTGGGCAAAATCAATAACATTCTCTTATTTCTTATTGACTTATCATGGCACGACAAAGAAAAACATCCCCACGACGTCCCTTTTCATGCCCCGCTAAGCCGGACATTGACAATAACCTGGGGTAATAGGGATTTCAATGGGCAGATTAGCCCATTGTCAAGGGTGGCTGAGCGGGGTACTTTCAAGTCTCTCCCTATTGAACTTCTTTTCTTCAACAACCTAAATACTAACCTTCTGAATTGTTAGAATACTTGAGCAAGGTATGTAAAGAAAGGTAAGAAGTCCACCTTTCTAATAGATTCGATTTGAAGATGTCTTATCATTGGTAAATAAGAAATTCTAGAGGGATAAAAAACTGCTGTAAATAAGAAAAATTAAACATTATATAATTATGATTATTATAAAAATAATAATTCAAAATATAACAAATGTAGGTTAATCGAAAAGCACGTTTTCCGGTCTACAACTTTGCTGCACAATATTTTTCATCATGATCATCCAGTGAAGAGTTATAGCCTCTTGATTCAGCAGAGTCAATAAAGATTCCCTCGAAATGTGTGACCCTAAAAGAATGTGGCACAGGGTTTTTTTTTAAGTGGCGCATAAAGAGTTAAGTAAATTATACTTTTTTATACGATTGTTGGAAAATGACAAATTCCTAAATCTACAGCCAGGCAAGAAAATGCTTCTTGAGATGCCTATATGTCAGGGCCCGCGGAATGGCGGGGATCGGGAGCCTCGAGCCCCCCCCCCCCCCCCCACACTTTGTTTGAAAAAGTATATATGACCGTGATAAAATGCCTAAAACCCCGAGGGCTCCACCTAAGGCCCTAAGTCGGGCCCTTAAATGCTCATCTGACGGTACTTTAATGCCTAAAACCCCTGATTTTTGGGGGCTCTACCCCCTGGACCCCACGCCAAATAGTGTCCTGCCAGTGTCACAAAATAATAAGGTACCAAAACATGCTCATCTGACCGTAATTAAACGCCTAAAACTCCTGAGCTTCCGGGGGCTCTGCCCCTTGCACCCCGCCTAGGGCCCTAAGGCGGACCCCTGAATGCAAATCTGACCGTAACTAAACGCCTAAAACCCCTGAGCTTCCGGTGGCACTGCCCTCTGAAGCCAACCAAGGGACCTAAGGCGGGCCCATTGATACTCATCTGACCGTAATTGAGTGTCTAAAACCCTTGAGCTTCCGGGGCTCCGCCCCCTGAACAGCACGACAATTAGTTACCTGCCAGTGTCACAATTAGGTAACAAAATAATGCTCATCTGACCGTAATTAAATGCCGAAAACCCGCGAACTTTCGGGGGTCTGCCCCCTGGACCCCGCCTAGGGGCCTTAAGGCGAACCCCTGAATGATAATCTGACCGTAAATTAATACCTTAAATCCCTGAGCTTCTGGGGGCAGGCAAGGTGTCAACAACTGTTCATCTGACCGCAGGCGCGTAGCCAGGGGGGGGGGGGGGGGGGGGCGTTGGGGTGGTCCCCTCCACAACGACGGCAAAACAAAAGGAGAGGAGAGAAAAGGAAGAGGACGTAAAAAGAAAAGGAAGTAGACAAAGACATTTTTTGAAATTCAGACAAGGATTAAGAGTCGAGAACGGTACAACGAATCGTCTTCTTTCTCTAATAACTTAATGAAATGTAAAAGCTTCCGCGCTTCACGTGGGAGGGGGGAACTGAATTTAGACGAGGATTAAGAGTCGATAACGATACATCGCTTCGTCTTCTTTGTCTAATGATTTAATGAAACGTAAAAGCTTCCGCGCTTCACGCGGGAGGGGGGGGGGGAAGACTGAATTTAGACGAACTTAAGAGTCGATAACGGTACAACGAATCGTCTTTTTTCTCTAATGATTTAATGAAACGTAAAAGCTTCCGCGCTTCACGCGGGAGGGGGGAAGACTGAATTTAGACGAGGCTTAAGAGTCGATAACGGTACAACGAATCGTCTTTTTTCTCTAATGATTTAATGAAACGTAAAAGCTTCCGCGCTTCACGCGGGAGGGGGGAAGACTGAATTTAGACGAGGCTTAAGAGTCGATAACGGTACAACGAATCGTCTTTTTTCTCTAATGATTTAATGAAACGTAAAAGCTTCCGCACTTCACGCGGGAGGGGGGAAGACTGAATTTAGACGAGGCTTAAGAGTCGATAACGGTACAACGAATCGTCTTCTTTCTCTAATGATTTAATGAAACGTAAAAACTTCCGCGCTTTGCGCGGTAGGGGGGGGGGGGGAAACAGAATTCAGACGAGGATTATTTTGGGAACGGTACAACAAATCGTCTTCTCTCTCTAATAATTTAATAAAATGTCAAAGCTTCCGCGGAGAGGGAGGGGGAACTCGACCCTCCCTGTACTCAAACCCCTCCATTACGTCACTGCTGGTCACCATTACGTACCAATATTTGGCTCGCAAAATTTCAAATTTGCCCCCCCACCCCCTAAGGAATCCTGGATCCGCGACTGGAATACAGTTAGACGCCATCTTGATTTGCACAAATCACCAGTATATTATCGAATAGTCCTTTTTAAAGTAAGTGGGTAAATTGTTGAAGGTTGATGAAAAGTGTGCATCATTTTGGTATGAAATGTTACTATTATATTCCTTCTACTGTACTATCCCTCTAACATGCAAAATATCCCGAAAAAATTCTCAAACCACAAAGATAGTTATGATTTTCTTGAAGGTGTCACTGTGCGACACCCTGATTTGATTTGATTTGATTTATTTACCTACAGCAATATATTTACATTTCATACAATAATTTACATATACAAAAGGAAACTATTGGTTGGTAAAAGGGGCCATATAATAGCACATGTGCTAGTCGAGCCTAGCCCCTTAAAACAGCTAAACAAAGTATTTTGGTACAAATCAGTTTAGAAAACGTAACAAATTAAAAAATAATGAATTTACTTTTACAACCGATACTTAACAAAAACAAGAATCAGTACTCAACAATGTCTTACAATAATACAAACTAATAATGTAAAATATGAATTATGAAATGTGTAGACTTGATATTTCATTCATGACTTGTTCAACAAATGACTTGTAACAGAATTTCGAAACCTTTTTTAAGACCTTGTCAATCTGACTTCAACAGGTAATCTATTCCAAAATTCACTGCCCACAAAAGACAATGAAAACCCTCTAACAGTAAATTCTCCCAACCATTTTTCCATGAAAAAAAAACATTATACAGGCTTTTAAATAACTTTCCAAACTTAACTGTCGGGATTCATATATAGAACAAATTCAAGATAGAGAGGCAGAGACAGAGACAGAGCAAGAGAAGTACGGGAAGACAGAGAGAGAGAAAGGGTGAAAGAGTAAAGATAGATAGAAAGAGAGAGAGATGCAGAGAAGGAGAAAGGGCAGAATATGAAAGGGGAAGAGAAACAGAGCAAGAGAGAGGAGAGGACACGCACACACACACACACACGCACCACTACACACATCTCTCTCCGCTTCGACTGGCCTTGTGAATGAAGCCAATAGATTCCTTATGTGTAATGCTGAAATATTATTCACCTATTTCATGTCGATGTTTTTACAAAGTGCAGCGGGGCTTATCTTTTGCCCATAAATCTGCCTCATGCAGTGACAATGATTCATATTTGTCCCCTCTATTTGCCTATTTTGCACGAGATGCAAGCATTCGGGACAAGTATCGTTGGCTTTGTAAAGGCATTCGTGGTGTCAGGTTCGGTTTAGTTTGGATGGTATATATTTAGACGCCATCTTGATTTGCACAAATCACCAGTACATTGTCGAATAGTTCTTCTTTAAAGGTACTATGTCCCTTTTGCAGCCAACCTCAAATGCTGTAGAACTTTGCAGGAATTATGAATATGTCATGTATGTCCTATCTGTGAAATTTAAACGTTAGCAGTGTCCTCATATTCAAATTATGCAAGGAAACCCGTTTACTTGCTAGACTTCACTGTCAGACACTATTGAGTGACTGACTGGCTTTTCTTCTTCTTTGGTAATAACATACATGAAGAGAGTTGTAAAGGGTACATGAGCATTTGTCTACATCAATAACCCACTTCTTGTGATGGCCAAGATTAAACTGATTGAATCTTTGCGCAGCATAAAACGTATGACCATTCGGTACAATTGTCTGAAAATCAAGACTATTACTTTTGGGCTCTATAGCCCTAAAGTCGATTTGACAACTAATAGTCGTTATTTTCCCGCTTGAAGACATTTTCAAGCCCCACCTTTTTTAGGGAAGTTCTAAATTAGTATTATCTTTCAAATGCAGTTGGAATTTAACTTTTTCATTTTTTGGGCCTGCAAATGGGACATAGTACCTTTAAGCGAAGTTTAAATATCAAAGAACAGCCAATCGAGGGGGTGAGCTTTCTTCCGACCTTCAAAATTCGAAGGTAAGAACAGCAAACTTTCAATTGTAGGAAGTGATCTGAGTCGTTTTGATGGGGGTGTGGACAATTATTACGTCGTAAACGCGGAAATGAAAGAAAAATCGAATAAATGGTCATGAAACGAGCGTGAACGAATATGAGACGTGAATGAAATGATAATAAAGCGAGATCAAGAGAGAGATAGGCATATTTAAATGCAGAGACAGAGCAAGAGAAGGAGAGTGGGCAGAAAAAAGGAGAGGGGAAGGGAAACAGAACAAGAAAGAGGAGAGAGAGAAAAATGCAAAACATACACAATCTTTTCATGTAACCTTATTTTGCCATGACTCAAAACGTTACAACTAATGGTCGCTTCTCTGTTTACGTTCGGTATTATGATTTAAGGCCCGGTCTCACCGCCAGAACTTTGCTGGAGCGTTCCTGGAGCGGTGAAAAAAAATCATCACCGCTCGTAACCGTTCACTACCGTTTAACAGAAGTTGGCCCCCGTTATTTAACGCCGTAAACGCTCGGCCACCGCTGATGGTCCCCCCTACCGCTCCGAAAGTTTTGAGCTGCACAAAATATTGCGAGCGGTGAGGAGCGGGCAATTTTCCGCTCCGGCAAAGTTCACCACCGCTCCAACAACGCCCAGTCAAAGTTTGGCACCGCTAGACGCAAGTTCGTGGACGCTTTGGTCCTCTAGGCCAACGCAGAAATCTTGAACGCTGGACCACCGCTGCTTCGCCAGCTTTGCCCGGGCGGTGATTAAACGTTGTACAAACTTTGGTGGAGCGGTTGTAAGCGTTTTACGAGCGGACACGGGATTGCTGGAACGGTGTCAGGCGTTGAAGCAGCGATCCATTGCGGTAATGAACTTTGGTTTGGCGTTGGTATGGAGGTGTCGGAGCGGGACCAACGCTCGCTACCGTTAAACCAACGCTAAAGCAACGCCGGCTTCAGCGGTGCACCGCTAAGGCAACGCCCGTGTTTTAGATTTGTTTCCCATTTTGTGCGCGGTGACGAGCGTTGTCGAAATTCGGCCCCCTCTCCCTACCGTTCAAGGAACGCTCTAGCAAAGTTCTGGCGGTGAGACCGGGCCTTTAGATGTGTTAGCGCCACACTTTCAATACAGAATATGTTACCTCCTCGAACTATTTTGAAATCTACAACATTTACTGTGTTTACATATCTCTAAGTGTTATTTAAAAACTCAACTTCTTCTTTTCTACCTCCATTCAAGCCTAATTTGGGATGAACACATTTTGTTTCTGTTTTAACGTAATAATCCTACCATTTTTATTATGAGGAAATATTTTGTTTATGTTTTACGCTGTTTGTAATTAATTAAGTTCAAACATTTGTTGTTGTAAAATCATTTATAATTCAGCTCTCCAGCTGCAATGAAGATTATTGAATAAATATCATTATTATTATTATTATTACTACTATTACTATCATTATTGTTAGCAATTGATACTTCAAAAAGTTTTAATAAATGACTTCTGTTACATTAGAATATTAGTAATAAAGAGGACTTCGGGGTAATTTAAAGTTGATATTCTAAAATCTACATGATTGATATGGCTTGATCGAATATAACAGAAATGTAAGCAGAGGTGGCTCCCAAAGTCTTCCCCCCCCCCCTCCCCCCGCACAATTTTTTTCTTGAAGTAAATAAAACCAAGATTTAATCGTTGTAGCGGAAGCATCTTTGACTTTGTTATTGGTTGTTTCTTTATTGTTCCAATTCTCTCGTTGCTCCAAATGCTCAGTAAAAACTGCACAAATGAAAATAGATTAAACGGATCATAAATCAACTGTTCATGAATATACATATGCTTAGAGAAAACCTGGTGACTCTTATCAATACTATGCACCTTACAGCTAATTAAACCCTTGTTTTAACTTTTGTTTTAGCTCTTTTCCTGATCTCACCCATTAACTTGTACTGCATATAAATAGGGAGGCCAATGCCCAAATCTAACTTTTTAATTACGAATTTGTTTAAAATAAAACAAAGATTAAAAGAAAGCATTTACTTTCACTAAGAAAACTCACCCATCTTCCGACTCCAGAAGTTCCATAAAATAGGAGATATCCAGCTTGTAAACACTCCCTTCCTTCTACGCCTTGGCCGTACGCAAGAGCCTTGAAACAGATAAATTCATGTCGCGAAATTACGTTGATAATTAGACAGGCCCGAGGGAATGGGCGTGTCATTGTCCGGACAAAGTTCATGATGAAGTTTAAAACTTCGCGCGAAAGTGCAATCACTCAACAGCGGCTAGCCTTGAATCGCTCGCACACGTACACACCGACACAGGCTAGGCAAGCCCCGATGCAGGCTGAAATCCAGCCATCAATGTGCGAACGATTACATCTTCTACTACTACGAGCCGAAGGCGATGGTTCAAAAATGAAGAAGAGATATCAAAATTGGCAGGAAATAAATGTATATAATTCATTGATATTTACCTTAGATGTGTATTCCAATAATTTGATTTCCTCATGAGTATTCCTTATTATCAACGATCGAGAAGTTACGAGGTCCAATTAACATCCATCTTGCAGCGTAGACAGCAGCATGCATAGCGCATTTCTCTCACTCTCTCTCTCTCTCTCTCTCTCTCCCTTTCGCTATACGTAACATACACACTCACTAACCATGTATCATACAACACACACCTTCAAATCATGGCTTTCATTTCAATTCTCAATTGGAGTATAGACTGCTCACGTAGACTTTTTTTTTTACTTAAATATCTTTTTTAACACTTCTCATACATTACTGCACGACACTCGAATCTAGTGCTGTGAGAATAAGGTACTAGGGTCTATAAATAAGACTACGCTTTGCGCACGATCTGACCGGAGCTTAGTGGAGCTCAGACATATGTCGCAATACCCTTTATTTTTGGCGCGAACAATGACGTCACCGGTCACAGTTTTCCTTCTCATTTTGAGATGGCTGTAGCTATAGGGCTCAAACCAACGCAAGATTGACATAATCATCGTACTCTATCTACCTTCGCATGTTCAGTTTGTAAAATTCTGTATTTAAAAAGATATAATCTTTTTTCTTTATATTTTCTAGTTGTTAGAAGTGGCAATTGTGAACATCTGAAATGTTGATCTCTATCAAAAGTTCTTTACTCAAAACGGATCCCATATTTTTAGGGTCTACCTTCAGCCAATGAGTAGGTTTTTAGTGAGCAAACCTCTACGCCCTCTAGGATTTTCTTAGTCTGTGATACGCGTCCGTAAAGTTGTTCTGCTACGACAATTATTGGACTCAAATACGTCAAAATCTGCAAGATCGTCAACAAATGGTGAAAGACTGTTACAGATCCGTGATTATAGGTATGTTGTGAAATGTATAATTGTATTTTCTTTTCTTATTTTCATCAATTTTTTTTTACATCATTTTTTTCCCTCTGCTAATTTTTTGAAGTGGGCGACGAGCGCACAAATCGTAGGCGTAGAAGCCTTACGCCCGGGCATTGGCCTCCCTAATATAAACTAAATACAATTCTAACTGTTTGTTACTACCAGTACATGTATGCTTAATTGAACTAAGTCAGACTTCTGACATACATCCTTTGTATCACTTCTGTTCATAATTACAGCACGTATCTTTATAACTGAACCATCTATTACCTATCAATATAAACTTGTATAAATCATATAACAACTTTCTTATGCACCCCAAGTACTCATCTTTGTACATTAACTCAAACTAGGCAAATCTTTGTTTAAATTCTTGCGTACGTGTACCTTTCAATCGCATGCCGTAGTGTACATTACATAACAATAACATTTGGTATGTGAGCCGACCGTCTCGGCTACTGTTCAATGTAATGGCCCGGTCCCACTGGCCGATGGACACGAAACGTATGCATAAAGGACACAGCGGACGAGCCAAATTTCGCGGGTGGCTCCATCCGTTTTCATCCGCTCCAGAAATGGACAAAATTTGCGAAAACAGAACGGAAAATAACGGACGTGGGTAGTATGTAGCGGGGATGTTAAACGGATGTTCATCGGAAGCCTAGCGGATAAAAGCGGATGGAAGTGGATGACAGCTTTTAATACTTTATATACGAGATGCATACGCTTACATCCTTTCTATTTCCGTGCTGCTAACGATGTATAGACGTTCCATTGACCTTATCTTTCACCCCTCTTTCCGTTTTCAGCTGCAGCGGATGTGAGTTGCGAGGATGCCCAGAGGATGCAAAAAGGATACAGCGGACGTTTAACGGATGATAACGGACATAGAACGTTTGTTGCTCGTATTTGTCGCGGATTTACATCGTACACGGCGGAAGTTCATCCGTTCTAAAAGTTTTGTGCAGCTCAAAACTTTTTGCGCGGATGAAATCACAGTGGACGGATGCTCGATGGATAGAGCGTATGAAACACGTATACAATGAGTACGGAACGGATGCATAGCGTTTTCCAACGGATGGCAAGATTTGTTTACGTTTTACATCCTCTTTGCATCCGTACGTGCAGTGGGACCGGGCCTTTAGTTACATCCATGTAATGTACACAGCGAGTTAGGTGCGAATGAAAGGTACTTCATCATAGCATATCGCATCATTACAGCATTTATATACAACATTCATCACAAATCATAATTACATACCTTCATTCTGCCTTCTTAAGTGCATCTAACATCCATATTACACAAGGATGCCTCCAATATCAACATATTTTATCCACTTGATATCAAAAAGGGTGCCATTTCTTCACACGTATTTAGCAGCCTCCAGATGGCGCTAAACATAAATATAATCAATCTACTTGATCGACTTGATAAAATGAATTCATATCGATCACTGAAACATGGCTCCTTTAAATTATTATAAAATTTACTTAACAATCGATTGACATTATCAAGGAATTACCTATCCCTTCTAACCTAGTAGACTACTGAATATAGTTCAGCACTCTTTATGAAAATGTCTAACCTTTGCAATATCGATGACAACAATATAAATTATATATTTGTATCTCTGTCTTGAGATTAATTTGCCCTATATCAAGCCATCAAATTAAAATTCCCCGAATAGTATCAGCTTTATAACACATTTACGTGGGAAATACCCGTTCTATCAGGATTACTGACTCGGCTTGTATTAAAAAGGTTCATACACAAGGTTTCTTCAACAGCTATATAACAAATGTATCTGGCTTGAACCAAACCTATACTGTGCTATTTACCTTACTGGATTTAACAAAATACCTTTAAATTCTTTAAAAGATTTCGTCTCAATATGAGTCCAAATGCAATTACTGATAAACACTGTTTTCATGCTTTATCTCGAAATGTTATTTTACTAATTTCACATTTACCGGTAAGCATTAATCTTAGTAGAGAAAACACAAAAAACATGGCTTATGTTTTCAAAGTAGAAATGTCCACATTTAAATAAATATCACTTCATGGTGAAAAATGCTATAAATGCGATATAACCACTATACTACCACCAAATATCTGGAATTTAGCAATTTTTAGCCAAAAAATAAATTCCCCTTTTTACTAGAACTGACCTGTAAAGAGATAAATGGCTCAGTACCGGTATTAGACAAATACATAACAACACATGTATAAATTTAAATGCATTGCAGTTTACGATGCAAGTTCTATGTCTTTATGGAAAATTTGTCCAATTGCAATTTTCACAGTTCAATTAGTCTCAATTCAGGCAGCAGAGTCTGTAATAAATGAATTTGTATAGTCTCGCGTGCAGACCCTGAAGAAGCAAACAGCCTTCGTTCTAGACTGTTTCAAATAAACTTTTCTGGGGATAATGTAGATTAATTAGTCTTATCCACAGACCCGTTGTTTCAATAATTACAATAATGCCAGTCTTGACTAGAAATCTTAAGGTTCTACTTAAATAACAAGTTTAACCCTAACTAAATGGATTCCCCGCGAAATTATCAAATGTCGGGTTCCTTGGCCGGGAATTCCTCTTGGTCTTCACGCGGTAACAGAAGCACCAGTTTGTGGATAGGACGCTCCAATAACTTGAATAGGGTTCTTACGCTTACCGCTATTACCTACTCTGGAGTCCCCCACAGCAAGTTTCACTTTGAGAATGTGTCCATCTTCAGATGGAAAGACTCTGATGACACGTGCTAGTGGCCACTGGTTTCTGGGTGCATTCACGTCCTTCACAATGACAATGTCGCCGACTTCAGCTTCACGTTGTGGGTAAGTCCACTTCTGTCGGACTTGCAGGTTCTGAAGAAATTCCTTCTTCCAGCGATTCCAGAACTCATTTATGAGATGCTGCACTCTACGCCATCGTTTTCTGGAATACATATCTGCACTCTGGAAGTTTCCCGGTGGAGGAAGGAAAACTCTAGACTTCATTGTAATGAGTTGGTTAGGAGTCAGAGGTGCTGGATACGTTGGGTCATTGATGTGATTTACCGTCAATGGTCTGCTGTTGATTACGGCTGCAGCTTCACACATTAATGTTCGTAGTGATTCATCATCGAGCTGTCTGCCGGATTGGTACAGTAGAGTTTCCAGCACACTGCGAATGGAACGTATCTGACGCTCCCAAACTCCTCCCATGTGGCTAGCTGAGGGAACGTTGAAGGCGAAGTGAACATAATCACATCCTTCATTTAGAAGACAGTCCTTTACCTTCTGATGATCCATTTCAGACCAGGCCCTTTTTAGTTCTGCCTCAGCTCCGACAAAGTTTGTCCCTCTATCACTTCTCCATTTCTTCCATCTTTCTCGCAGAACATCTGGAAGCAGATCATCCCAGTCTGCTGTCAGCTTACACAATGTCTGGAGAATCTGCTTCCCTATAAGCACAACTGGTGCCAACAGTCCTAAGGGGTCATAAATAGACATGACTGTGAAAAGTATCCATCGCCTGGTTAGGGGCTTGTCCTGAAATGTGATTCTGAAGTTGAATGCATAGGATTTGACACACCCTTGTACACCAAGAGCTCGCTCTAGAGGTAAATCGTCATGATGCAGGCTAATCTCTCTGACATTCTTTACCCTGTCTTCCTCTGGAACAGTCTTCAGTACCTCTCTTGAATTGACAGCTTGTGAGTATGCTGCTCCTTCATCCTTTCTATCAAGGAAATTAGCTTCCATCAATCTCGTCGCTCTTGCAGGGGTGATCTCCTCCTTTACTGATGTGTTATGTGCGAACAACACATCCTTGTTTACTGTCCTTAGCTCAGCAGGAATCTCACAGACTGTCAATCGATGACTTACACCGACGGGATCTTCCTCATAAGCATACTTGTGTTCATCTTCCTTCACAGTACTCACGATGCTCCATCCAAGGTCCGTCCTTAGACCATACGGACCATTATCATCAGCAGGAAGGATGACATCTCTTTGTACGAGTGCCCTTGCACAGTCGTATCCAATCAATAAACCAACTTCACAACTTTGCAGGGGCATGAGATGATGTGAAATCTTGGATAAGTGAGGGATTCTCATTGCCATCTCTGGAGTGGGTATGTGATCATGGTTTGCTGGTATAAACCGTCTGATGTAGGTTGTGGGTAGAGCAAACCGTTGTTCTCTCCATCAAATGATCGGATGGTCAGACCCTCTATGCGTTTACTTGATACTCTTTCATCCATATCAGACATGGTTGAAAGAAGAAGACTGACAGGAACTCCATGCAGATTTATCTCATCCTTGGTTTTCTCTAACATGAAAGTGGTATCAGATTGGGTGTCTAATAATGCATACACCATTCTCTCATCTGATATGGTTGGATGAGATAACCAAACAGGAACTATCATCGTGCTCTTCATGGTGGTCAATCTACTAGTACCGGTAGGTTGCTGACTAAATGAAGCATGAGACCATGACGTCTGAGTTTCCATGGGTTTGTCTTCTACATTTGTATCCGTCTTTGGTTCTGGTTTCTTCCTATCTTCATGGAGACAAGATGGATGTCGCCCTTGAAAAATACTACAGGTACTTCTCCATCTACTATTATTCATGGACATGTGGCCTGCCTTCAAGCATCCATGGCATAGACCCTTCTCTCTTATGTACCTTTTACGATCTGTCATGTCCTTTGCTGCAAATTCACTGCATTCTTCTAGGAAGGTGATCCTTCTTACACAGGTAGCAGGAGCGTTGAATATTTCTTCTCTCCCTCTGTCTCTTGTTGTCTGAATTGGAAGATGTAACATTGGTGTTGAGAGTTGTAACATCTGGTACAGGCTTCAGGTGGTGTAGAGATGTGATTTGATAAAATGCTATCTTAGCCTCTTCATCTATGAACCTCACAAATACTTGAAAGGGAGGAAACTGTCCTTTCGCCTCTGTCCATCTGATGACCTTACGTGACCATCTCACCACAAGCCAGTCTGGCAATTTGGCTAAGAGCTTTTGATTTTCCCTCTCATCGTTTAGGTGGTGTAGATTTCCAATCCTATCCATTGCAGTGACACATTGGTGGAGAAAATCAGCTAGCTTTCTTAGACCAAGTGCATCTTTTGAAGAAATCTTAGGCCATCCGTCTAGCTTGTCTCTGAAAGCATTTGCTGTAATGAAAGAATCTCCATACCTCTGCTTAAGAGCTGCCAGTGCTTCTAGATAAGCTCTCTCATCTCCAATGAGTGCATATCCTCTCACAAGTTCCAAGGGCTGACCTTTGAGATACTTCTGCAAGTAGAAGAAACGATCCATAGGCTGTATACCACTTTGTTCAATGAGAACATCAAATGCATGCTTCCATGCTGGGTAAGTCAATGGATCTCCTGCAAAGATTGCTGGTTCTGGTAAAGGAAGCCTCGTCATCCTCATCTGTTCAACCAGAAATCTCATCGTCTCAGCTTGAACGTTCTGCACACTTTCTAACTTGGGTTGACTAACTTTGCTTACTGCTTCAACTTCTTCCTGGATGTCGTTCACCTGGATGTCGTTCACCCAGTCCTGGCAATTCTGTAGCTCCTGCGGTTCAACAGGATGAGACTTCTTCGACTTCTTAGATGAAGTTCGAGATGAGGGTCTAAGGGCTATCAATACATCAAGAGTCTGTTTCATGATGTTGTTGTGTGCTGTTTCAACCTCATCTAGCTTGTCATCACTGTTGTCTTCAACTTTCGCAGTTGTTCTAAGTGCAGCCAACTCTTCTTGGGTGTTTATCAGTTCGTCTATAGTACTTTGTAGAGCATCCAGGGGCGGATCCACGTAGCGATTATTCCGGCCCGCCCCCCCCCCCCCCCCCTAGCCTGCAAAACGATTAAAAAAAATGGATAATAACGTAAAGTTAACCCCCCCCCCCCCCCTGCTTATTCGCCGGCCGGCTGAGTCGGCACTAAATTTTGTATTAATATTTAGCTCCCCCCCCCCCCTCCCCCTTGACGCCGTCTGGATCCTTTGCAGGCGCAGATCCACGGGGGGGGGGGGGGGTGGGGCTGACGGGTCAACAACAACAACAACAACAAAAAAAAATCTCACGAATTAGGTGAAAAAAATCAAAAATAGTGGTTTCACTTGACATTGTAGTCCTTTCTCTGTGGGCTTGGGTTCACGATGGGGTCTACTTTCACCTTCAGTCTCAGCCATGATGTATAGCTCTCTTTCAGTTGACGTGGAGACGTCTAGACGCAAATGAAGTTTTTACTGGAAACATCTTTGACTTTGTAATTGGTCGTTTCTTTATTGTTCCAATACTCTTGTTGCTCCAGGAATGAAGGTATGTAATGATGATTTGTGATGAATGTTGTATATAAATGCTGTAATGATGCGATATTCTATGATTAAGTACCTTTCATTCGCACCTAACTCGCTGTGTACATTACATGGATGTAACTTACATTGAACAGTAGCCGAGACGGTCGGCTCACATACCAAATGTTATTGTTATGTAATGTACACTACGGCATGCGATTGAAAAGTACACGTATGCAAGAATGTTAACAAAGATTTGCCTAGTTTGAGTTAATGTACAAAGATGAGGACTTGGGGTGCATAATATGAGAAAGTTGTTAGATGATTTATACAAGTTCATATTGATAGGTAATAGATGGTTTAGTTATAAAGATACATGCTGTAATTATGAACAGAAGTGATACAAAGGATGTATGTCAGAAGTCTGACTTAGTTCAATTAAGCATACATGTACTGGTAGTAACAAACAGTTAGAATTGTATTTAGTTTATATGCAGTACAAGTTAATGTGTGAGATCAGGAAAAGAGCTAAAACAAAGGTTAAAACAAGGGGTTAATTAGCTGTAAGGTGCATATTATTTATAAGAGTCACCAGGTTTTCTCTAAGCATATGTATATTCATGAACAGTTGATTTATGATCTGTTCAATCTATTTTCATTTGTGCAGTTTTTACGGAGCATTTGGAGCAACGAGAGAATTGGAACAATAAAAGAAAACCAATAACAAAGTCAAAGATGCTTCCGCTACAGAAAAAACTTCATTCTACCTTCTTAAGTGCATCTAACATCCATATTACACAAGGATGCCTCCAATATCAACAGATTTTATCCACTTGATATCAAAAAGGGTGCCATTTCTTCACACGAATTTAGTAGCCTCCAGATGGCGCTAAACATAAATATAATCAATCTACTTGATCGACTTAATTAAATTAATTCATATCGATCACTGATACAATCGTGTTGTAGGGCGTAGGAGTGAGTCAAAATTATTGAATGCTTTGAGGGGCTCGGTTAATACTCTTAATTTTACATATCATATCTAAATTTCTTATGGTTGTGTTTGATTCCCCGATGTTTATTATTCCACATGAAAGTGTATCGAAGAATCTGTCTTTACCATAGAAAAGATACGATATTCATATTATATCACTACTGCACTCTCTCTCTCTCTCTCTTTCGCAGTCAAACACACACACACACGATTCCAACCCAAACATGCGCGTGCGCAAAGATCATTGGAAAGGTATGTGTTCTGTACTATACTGCATTCATTGCCCCCAATGCGCTGCCTCTGTGCATAATGGAATATCAAGCCAAGAAGTTTTAAGAAATGGAGTCATATCTAGCTCATTCCGTCTGCACCATCTTCGGTGAACTCGTCCGCCCGAATTCACAAAGGAGGTTTGTCGACAAACCGAGGTTTATGTGCGTCATATGACGCATTTCGACGCGTTTTTACAAACCTTGGTTGGTAAAAAACAAAAAGGAGGTTTGTCGAAACAAAAGGAGGTTTGTCGACAAACCTTCTTTGTGAATTCAGGCCGTCAAGTTTGTGCTTGTACGGAAGCGTGCACGTTGTCGACAAAGTCAGCTTAAAGCACAAAGTATCTAATTTTTTCAGAATGTATTTAGAATTTCTGTTATTGGTGCACACAAAAGAACAATCTTCAAACGATTTTCACTTTGTAGCAAACCTTAAAAGCAGGCCGACACAACAGTGTGCCCAGTTTCCCCTCACCCCCCCCCCCCCCCCCCGGCCCTCAGCCACTCTCCTTTATACCTGTAACTCTGTCTGTCTATTTAACTACATACCTTTTCATACATCGTCCGCCAAAATATTTCACTGGATTAACATTCCGCATATTAAACAAATGGGACAACTATGAACGCGAAGAACCGACCCGTAGAAGAAAACAAAAACAAAAATAACGCTATTGCTAATGCCTAGGTCAAATTTGCCGCGGCGGCCGTGCGGTCTAAAATATGTACGGCCAATAGCAATAATAGGACCGCCGCAGCTTTGTCACGGTCACATACGGTAGCGGTCATGTTAGGGTAGCCGAACGGCGTGTTTTGAATTTGAATGTGCGACTGCCGTATGGCCTTTGAAGTGATCATGCATGGTCGCCTTAAGGCGTCCCTGCGGCGGCCGCAGCTTTGTCGACAAATACTAAGATAGACGCAAGGTAGCCGCAAGGCGGCCTAAGGGGGACCATACGGCGACCATGCGGCCAGACTGATGCTACCGATCCACCCCTGGAGTATATTAAACGTAAGGCTACCGTACGCTCAAAGTCGGTCGCCGTGGAACCGCTCTACGCGTCTAATCGCTACGGTAAATCTTGAAATGAAAACAGTTATAACTCACACGGCGACCCGTACGGTCTGTAGAGATAGGGATAAGCCCTAGTGTGACCCTGGGGCCACTGCAGATTCGTAACGGCCGCTGCAAGTATCTCTCATTTCGGAGGCGTACGGCAGCCGTATCCTAGCCGTAGAGCAAATGTGACCTAGGCATAAAAAACCTCTTCAAAGGGTTGTTTTTGCTGTGGAATTTGTCCAGATTTGCTCCCTCGAGGTAAATTGTACCAAAATCTTCCAGAATATAAAAAGCGGTGCACATTTGCAATCACGTACTATGCATTATACGTTCTTTTAAAGATGGAAAAATTATGTAATCTAAAGCGAATACATTTTCCCTACATGGCATGTTAAGATTAAATCCGTTAGAAAATTAGATACTATTTTTGTATACAAAGTCATATTGACCGTTTCATGAATTTACCCAGCATTGATATTTGTTTCTCTTTAACAACACAGTATCCTTATGTCACCATGCCTGTGTCTCTTGGTGAATGGCGTGTCAGGATCGGCACGTTCATGCGCCGTCGGAGGAAAGAATATGACTATCACTACTATTGGAGCAAACTTCACAACTTAATAAAACAAAACAAGAATGCACAGCCACCCCCCAAACACGACAATCCTGAGTGTAATATCTCATCTCGTACTGGCTCTTCACCTGATGCGAATAGTTCTCAAGGGAACACGGACTGTCGACCTGCGTCTCCTTACATTGTCAACCTGAATACCGCTCAAACCGGGCCTTCATGTGACGTCAGCATTAGCAGATGTAATGCTAATTGTCAGACTCGGTCACCATGTGACGGTCCAGAGTTTGATACTGTAACGGAGAGAGGATTCTCATGTGATGTAAAAAGACCCAGTCATAGCGATTTCTCTCACTATGAGTCTTCGTGTGCTGAAAACAGTGGTTCTCCAACAGCAAATGAGACCAACCCTGTCCATGACACCACTGACATTCAGAACCCAGTTCCCCGATCCTGTGTGGAAGACGAATTGGACAATAGATACATAACCATTAATCTAGTGTCACATGAATACCCCCCTAATTCCGTTCAAATAATAGAACCACCTGAAGTAGTCACATCAGAATCGTACTCACATGTACCTGTAGCCATCGCGGGTGAAACAGATCGTATCCAAACAGACGTGGAGGAGACATCAAGCTCTGCACCATCGGGGATAGAGGACCAATCATCGGGCTTGCCACCTAAACCAAGGAAATATATAACGAGAAACACCAAGCAAACAACTTCATCTATCAGGGTATGATTGATATTTATATGTATTTCCCAGAGCAACCCTATCCCGTTATAACAAAAATGAGACAGACGACGAAAAACAAATATAAGAAATATAAATAATTTTAAAAAAAATGTATTCAATTGTTCTTGCATAATTTTTTTTTTTTTTAAGGACACGGTAACTTGAAAATTGGAGCTATACAAGATGTTTTTATAAAAGATAGTTTGATTGTTTCAATTTGCTATGGATTTTTTTTTTTAACGTTAATTGCACTATAATCAATGGTAAAAGTGTTCTTTACCCTTTCACAGAATACTTATTTTAAACGTATTTTGACAAATTACGTCTGATTATTATTTTGAAAATCGATTTCTGTCCATCAATTTCATTAAGGAATCAAAGGAATATCATGAGTCATCTTGTCCAATAAATACACGAACAGTCATCCTTTATTACCTGTCGGTGCTATTTGTTGTATATATAACAAATATTAAAATAAACTAGAAACCATTGATTTAAAAAAAATACAATGTGGCACTAGGATATTATCTCAGTATGGCTAGTTTATAGTTTACAGAGTTCAAAGTGTGTCTTCTATTCGTAATTTTATCTTCGTTCTTAGGAAGTAACAGAGAATCACGGATCACCGACCTATCCGGTCCTTCGATCAGGGACAACCACCAGTAAAGCAGATGCAATAAAAGGAAATGACTGTTTAGACATGACCAACATACTCCTATTGAGATCCGGTGACGTAGAACGAAACCCTGGTCCAAATAATAAGTAAGCAGCATGAAAGAGTATCTTTGGAACATTAAAATCCATTGTTGTATATTCTACTGAACCTGAATCCGAGTCTACGATTATGTTTAATGACTGAAAACTTAATTAGACAAATTTTTACCCGATTCTGGACAAACTCTTAAACCCTTGTTTAAAAGGCGCATGCTGTAATATTTTGCAGTGTTCTTTAAGTAGTTGCATTCAAAGGCAATGCTGTAAAACATTTAATTTGATACAGTAAAACACTGTATTCGCAAGTCAAAGGAGCAAAATAAAAATGTTTTTTATACCAAATCTCGCAAATATCTATGAGTGCTATATGAAATTAATCAGTCTTCTTATGTCTATAATTTAGCCCTGGCAGTCTGACCGAGCTCGAGCTCTATCTCCTTGCCGAAGGTATGGATCCCTCAGATTTTAGGAAGGTCGGACTGGCTTTAGGACTCACCGAGGCTAAACTAAGTCAGTTTGAGAAAGACAAGCTGGGCAACTCCATGCTAGCTACCTATCAGATGCTTTCCGAATGGCGGAAGACAGTACGTGAAAGCGAGGCGAGGGAGACATTGGTCGACACGTTAGAAAGCATTAAGCTGGTACAGCTTGCTGATAGTGTACGAACAGGTAATAATGACAATAGTGGGTTCATGATTGTAAAGCCCTCATGTCTGTATAACTTGACATTCCTGGCGCTCTACAATGTATGATCTCGGCTCTTAAATAGCAAGGTTGCAATTATAGCAACTGTAAATCCTAATAGGTTTAAGATGAGCGGTACGGTTCGAGTCCCACCACGGCCTTAATTTCCTAAGGACATTCACCAAGGTGGGATGAATGGGTACCACGGGCAGGAATTAATTCTTTGAAATGCTAGAGCACCATAATGGCAGCCATGTTACATACGATGTAATTATTGTCGAGCGTGTCAAGTTAGACATGAGCGGTATACAAGAACCTCAATTATTTAGCACTATATGCTAAATTCATCAGTACCACTTCGTATTCCATTAAAACATTGCAGTAAAGTGAGGAGTCTTGGAATATTGAAATATTTACATTTACTTTAAGGGCGTCCTCACTTTTGTTGGATACTGCATAATAATGTCTATAATATACATATATATGTACATATATATATATATATGTATGTATATATATATATATATATATATGTATATATATATATATATACATATATACATTTGTAACCAGTGCGTCCCAGAAAAAAACGAAACCGAGAATTATCGATGTTTTATCATAACTTAGTCACATTTATAATTAATAAATGACACATATTTGAAAAGCTTAGAAAGCCTTAGATCCTCCTCTTTCATTTAATGCAACTCACACGATGTATATTTCACGCATGATTGAATGAAATGAATTTGAAAAGAGGAAACCAAAAAGTCATTTGGCGGACGGTATCTGAATTTCAAAGAGAAAATCACATTTCTAGGAAGTTCTGTTTCTGCCCTTTCATATGACACCTCAATCACGAAAAATGAGCAAGGAATGACAAAGTTCTGTTTGTTTAAAGTAGTGCTTGCATTTCCATAATTTTATCAAACGAATTCGTTTTCACTGGCTGCCTGCCGAAGCAACAAGCAGAATTGTGATTAAGTTATGATAAAACATCGATAATTTTCGGTTTCGTTTTTTTCTGGGACGCACTGTATAGGGAGAGAGAGGGGAGAGGGGTACAGAGAGAGAGGGAGGGGGAGGGCAATCAAAAAAAAATCTTTCATGCATCACTGACCTAAATAAAGTTACATTAGAGAAATGTATCACGTTAGTAGCCCCATTAGAGTTTGGATCAGACTAAATATGTAAGGAAATTCAAGAATACACGGTAACGTATGGGACCAAATGCCTTCGATTTTCATATTCATCGATATGGATAAACAGTTACAAAGGAAGAATCTTCGTCTAGAAAACAGGGATATAAAACGTTTGTATGATAGATGCATTTTATTAGTTCATGGATTATACGTATAATGATCCAGGAGTGTAGCTTTTGAAAGTAGTACTCGTTTTTATCTTCTTTTATATTTAATATGCCACTTACGCCAGCTTTGCTCAATTGAATATTGTATAAAACCCGACCAGATAACCAGAAAGGCCTGACCTAATATTAATGATGTTGAAATTTATCTGCCTGAAATTGTTGCCGAAAAACTGAACGACTACTTTATTAATAGTGTTTCAGAACTCCTGGGAAAAACGGATTGGAGAGTCAGTGAAACCACAAGTCCAGATGTAATTGTTAGTTGTCCATTGCCACAGGAGAATTGTGATGACCTTGATCATGTTGATCGTCAAATTTTTGATATTCCTCCAATCACCTACGATTTTGTTGTAAAATAAATTGATAGCCATTCTGTAAAAAAAAAGCGACAGGGCCCGATGACATCTCTGTTAAAATGTTGAAAATGATGAAATATGCCACAAATGTAATAGATGGTCTTATTTATATTTTCAACCTTTCTTTGTCAAAAGGGCATTTTCCAAAAGCATGGTGCTTGGCCAAAATTCACCCTATTTTTAAGGGCGGTGATCAGGCGCGCCGGAAGCAGTTTGGGACTGGGGGGGGGGGGGGGGGGGGGCAAACATTCCAGGGGGCTCACATTCCAGGGGCAGTGACGTAATGAGAAAAAAAGTTCGGAAGGGGGGGGGGGGCAGACGAAAAATCTGCATCACCATCAGTCTTACACGTTACATGCAGGTCCCGCGGGACGTCTTTCAAAGTAGAGTATTATCGATCAGATAGAGCGTAAATTGGCGTGGGGTCCAGGGCATGAGCCTCGGCAGGGGGTCAAGGGGCTGAGCCCCCGGAAGCTCAGGGGTTTTAGGTATTTAACTACGGTCAGATGAGCATCCAGGGGCCGTCTTAGGGCCCTTGGTGTGGTCCAGGGGGCAGAGCCCCCGGAAGCTCAGGGGTTTTAAGTATTTAATTACGGTCGAATGAGCATCCAGGGGCCCGCCTTAGGGCCCTTGGTGGGGTCCAGGGGGCAGAGCCCCCGGAAGCTCAGCGGTTTTAGGTATTTAATTAAGGTCAGATAAGTTTCCAGGGGCCCGCCTTAGGGCCCTTGGTTTGGTTCAGGGGGCAGAGCCCCCGGAAGCTCAGGGGTTTTAGGTATTCAATTACGGTCATATAAGCTTCCAGGGGCCCGCCTTAGGGCCCTTGGTGGGGTTCCAGGGGGCAGAGTTTCCGAAAGCTCAGGGGTTTTAGGTATTTAATTACGGTCAGATGAGCATCCAGGGGCCCGCCTTAGGGCACTTGGTGGGGTTCAGAGGGCAGAGCCCCCGGAAGCTCAGGGGTTTTAGGTATTCAACTACGGTCAGATGCTGATCATCCAGGGGCCCGCCTTAGAGCCCTTGTTGGGGTCTAGGGGGCAGAGCCCCCGGAAGCTCAGGGGTTTTAGGTATTCAATTACGGTCAGATGCTGATCATCCAGGGGCCCGCCTTAGAGCCCTTGTTGGGGTACAGGGGGCAGAGCCCCTGGAAGCTTGGGGGTTTTAGGTATTCAATTACGGTCAGATGCTGATCATCCAGGGGCCCGCCTTAGAGCCCTAATTGGGGTACAGGGGGCAGAGCCCCTGGAAGCTTGGGGGTTTTAGGTATTTAATTACGGTCAGATGAGCATCCAGGGGCCCGCCTTAGGGCCCTTGGTGGGGTTCAGGGGGCAGAGCCCCCGGAAGCTCAGGGGTTTTAGGTATTCAATTACGGTCATATAAGCTTCCAGGGGCCCGCCTTAGGGCCCTTGATGGGGTTCCAGGGGGCAGAGCTTCCGGAAGCTCAGGGGTTTTAGGTATTTAATTACGGTCAGATGAGCATCCAGGGGCCCGCCTTAGGGCCCTTGGTGGGGTTCAGGGGTAGAGCCCCCGGAAGCTCAGGGGTTTTAGGTATTCAATTACGGTCAGATGCTGATCATCCAGGGGCCGCCTTAGAGCCCTTGTTAGGGTACAGGGGGCAGAGCCCCTGGAAGCTTTGGGGTTTTAGGTATTTAATTACGGTCAGATGAGCATCCAGGGGCCCGCCTTAGGTCCCTTGGTGGGGTCCGGGGGCGGAGCCCCCGTAAGCTCTGGGGTTTTAAGCATTTAATTACGGTCAGATGAGCATTTTTTATACCTTATTTGTGACATTGGCAGGTCACTTATTTTTTTCTCCGTCTTTCTTTCTTTTTCTCTTTAACATCCTTTTTCAAAAAGGAGGGGGGGGGGGGGGGGGTTGCAGACCATGACATAAAGGCTTCTAAATTAGCGTATTTCGCCTGACTGTAATTTGGGAATTTCTTATTTTCCATCAAACGCATGAAAAGGTATGACTTACAAACAAAATGGAGAAAAAATGCCGGAAAATCATGTCACAACATCAACATTTGTAAATCACTTTTTTCGAAAAGGAAATACATCACCCCCCCCCCCCCCATCAGTACGCCAGCGTTCAGGGGCTCATGTCTTCTTACCCCTATAACAAAAAAAACGGACACGCTTTCCCATTCTCGCACAATATGTCCACGATATGCGCGTATCGCTATTATAGAGACCTCCATTGATAAATACCGTATAGGTGGTATGCGCAATGTTTATGAAATTTAATTCCTGTGAACTTTCCTTTTCTGTGAATGGAATTGTATAAGTGAATTAATTCAGGTTTTTTATCATTGTTACGTTCTTTTGGATTAAAAATACAAACCATGTTTACTCCTTTACTGTTTTATTTGGAGGGGGGGCGTTTTTTTTTTTTTTTTTTTTTTGGGGGGGGGGGCAAAAATGCGTTTTGCCCCCCCCCCCACCTTTTTTGACTGGGGGGGGGGGGGGGGGGCAACTGCCCCCCCCCCTGCCCCCCCCCCCACTTCCGGCGCCTATGGCGGTGATCGATTATGTATAGAAAATTATCGACCAATATCCTTATTGTCAATTGTTTCAAAACTTTTGGAGAAATGGGTACAAAAGCATTTACAGACATATTTATTAAATAGCGATTTCTTCAGTGAAAGTCAATTTGGTTTTAGACCAAAGCATTCATGTGCAAGTGCTCTATTGTGTATGGTTGATGACTGGGCAACTGAAGTTGAGAGGAGTAAATTTTGTGGGGTAGCGTTAATTGATATGCGTAAAGCCTTTGATTCTGTTAACTACGATGTATTGCTGAACAAACTTTCTAAAATAGGATGCTCTGAGAATGCATTGGCATGGTTTAAATCTTACTTTTGCTTTAGGGATCAATTGACAGAAATAGGGGGTAAATTATCCAATACAAGGTCAACTATCTCTGGGGTACCACAAGGCTCGGTTTCAGGGCCCCTGTTGTTTACAATATATATTAACGATTTGGTTTCCAGTATAAAGTCAGGAAAAGTTGTCATGTTTGCTGACGATGCAACTCTGTATGTTAGTGGTAGTAATCTTGAATCGGTTGAAAATCAACTAAATTCTGCAATAAATGAAGTCTTCAAGTGGACATCTAAAAATAGATTGGTACTAAATGATAAAAAAAACGAAAGTGATGCTTCTTGGTTCTCGACAACGATTGAATACCTTGCAGGATAAAAAAATATCTGTTATAATTAATGGTACCTTACTAGAATGTGTATCTGAATATAAGTGTCCGGGGGTGTCGATTGATGATACTCTGACATTCAAATCTCATGTTACTTCTATTGCAAAAGTCATGAAACAAAAATTTGGCCTAATTAGAAGAAACAAGTATATATTTAATGTTGATCAACTTAAAAGATTATATTGGGGATTTGTTCTCCCCCATGCATTATATTGTTCAACCGTCTGGTCATCTTCATCCGAATCTAACTACAAAATATTAAACACGCTACACAAGCGCGCAGCATATATTGTAAGTGGATATACTTGGGGAAACCTCATCGGAAACAGTTTTTCGAATACTAGCCTTGCCTACTCTAAAAGAACTGTTTAACAAGTCGATATCATGCATGGTGTATAAATGTGTACTAAATGACAATGTCTCTACACGTGTAACACGAAGCACCAACAGGTTGCTATTACGTATCCCTCAATGCAAAACTCAATTTTATCAGAGGACATTTGTACCAGTTAGTGTAAATGAATGGAACTGTTTGTCCGATGAATGCCGATCTGCCCAGTCCTTAGCCATTTTCAAAAAAATGTATCAAACCTGGCAATAAATAGCTTTTTTTAATGAAGGTGGAGGAGGGGGTTGCAATGAGGTCAAATTCATTTTATGCTTGATTTTAATGTAATTTCTATTTTGTAAACAGGTGGTAAACAGGTGTGTGTGTGTGTGTGTTAGCTTTCGTAACCCCTGTCATTTCTATATATAATATTGTTTATTGTCATTTTTATGTTGTTTTTAAACAGAGCCCTGTTGTAAACCAGCCTATTTTAATGTTTTTAACAATGTTTTGTAATGATTTTATAGCTGAACATGTTACTCTGTATAAAGATGCAAAATAAATAAATAAAAAAACCTCTTAGCATCGACCTGAGTAACCCTTTCCTGGGGCAGTGACATGAGGGCACAATGTCAATCCAGTAATCACTGTGAGAGCCCGTATCTAGGAAATAAATGATTTCTCAGCCATTGATCATGATCCACACGCAAATTTAAATTGAGATTTGGGATGTAACGTATGTTGATATTACATTTCTGTGATTCTTGGTTAATGTCCTTTTATTTTGCTGCCGCTTTTTATATTTGTTTACGTTTAAACAATAGTAGCATTCTTTTTCAAGTAATTTTAGAAACAACGTTCTTCACCATCTCATCACAGGGCAGGTTGGTGATGACATACCCTCAATGACAGAGGCGGAAATCAAGCAGGTTGCTGAAGATGTCAAACACTATTTGGCAATTCACCTCTGTCAGATTCAAGCCGATCCACTGAACAGCGAGCTTCTACTGAAATTTGAACGAATCTTCACCAATCTAACTTTGATGGAAGAAGACAAAGGTACCAAGCACAAGACACCGCTTCTATACGGCGACCTTCTCAGGACCGAAGTGAACGGAACCTATCCCAAACGCTTGTTGGTGGAAGGTGAAGGTGGTGTGGGGAAGACCACTTTCTGCGCCAAGATCGCTTGGGACTGGATCCACGGAAAGGAATACCAAGATTTCAAACTGGTTCTTGTCGTCCTACTTCGCGAGGCAAAGGACAAGACTGTTGGAGAGATAGTCAAGTCTTATCTCCCAAAAGATAATCCCGTCACAGCCAAGAAGCTAAACAAGTACATCCTCTCAAATCCAAAGGACGTCTTTCTTGTCCTGGACGGCCTGGATGAGTTAGCTGTCGATCTTAACAACATTCAGCAAATCACTCTTATCACTCTCAATCGGCTGTTCGAGTCAGGGACAGTACTAATCACATCACGGCGGTGGAGATCAGATGAGATTAGGACAAATGCCAATCTCAGAAAGGTGTTTGCTTTCATTGCTGTAGAAGGTTTCTCTGCTGAAAACCTCTCTTCCTACATCACCAAGTTCTTTCATCCAGACACAGCTTCCTCTGAAGATCTGAACCGATTCATATCGAACAACGATGTGATCAGAGAGAACATGGCCCCATACCCCATATACACAGCCATGCTGTGCATCATGTGGAAAGAGTTTGATGGAGAGCACCGGGAGGCAATGTCTAAGCTGCAAACATATTCCCAGCTCTTCAATGAGATGATTGACTTTTTGGTTGATCATTACCTATCGAAGCACATTCCATCTTCAGGTATCGTTGAAGGCGAATTGAGGGAGAATCGTTCAGATATTCGTCATCACCTGCTTCAGATGGGACACATTGCCTTCAAAAGACTTCTCGAGAGACGGTTGGTATTCACAGAAGAAGAGTTTCAGAGTTATCCAGAATCTATCGATGTAGGTTGTAAAGTTGGTGTACTCACCAGAGAGAAGAAAGCTCTTCCGAGGCGTGACAGAAGAACTAATCCAAATTTAGCAGTTCAATCGGTGCAGTTCCCTCATAAGCTCTTCCAGGAATATCTATCAGGAATGTATCTTGCATCTCTTTACAACACAAACCGTAATGAGTATGACAGGGTGATAGTGAATATCATACAGAAAGCAGGGGAATACAGGTACCTACTGTACTTCACCTCGGCCCAGCAGAAGGAGGTTGGATTGGATATCGTATCTCGTCTCAAAGCAGGACAAAGAAAGCGTAGACATGGTGATGACTTCATCGTAGATGTAGCATACGAGAGCCAAGACCAAACAGTGGCCAAATCAGTGGCGGATCGTCTCTCCTCTGAGTCTAGCAAGACGCTAAAGATCACCAAGAAGATGCAGGCACACACAGTATCAGGGCATATCTTCATCATGAATCATCGTGAAGTGGTAAGTAAAGTAACGTCGAACTTTTTCAACGTATTCATTCCAATGTTGTATGATCTTTGTGAGTGAATCAGTTTCTCTTTGATTTAAATTTCATTCTATCAGACTTAGGATAACGTCGTTTGGTTTGAACACTTAACTGTATAAATATACCCTGTATACTAACGATGCGCATCGCATTCTGTAAAACTTCTCTTCACCCCAAAAAGAAGCTTGATATAATAAATTTTCTATGATCATGATGCATCTTTAAATCCACTTCTATGGATCTAGTGTTGTGGCAACTCTGATTATATTTTTTTTTATCTGAAAATTGCAATGTAGGCCTACACGAATTTTGTTTTACTATTATTATCTACAAGAGTTAATGAGTATTAGGATTCAAGTCTGTTAATAGGAGTTGTGATTTGTTGTTATTGCAGCACAACCGATCTTGCGTGTATTTGCAATGAAATCTTGTTTAATAATATAACACTTTTAATATCACGAATTCCAATGGGATTTGCACGTGCATTCTGTTCAAACCAGTATGATAAAACGCTAACTTAAAATATGATGAGATACCGTACAGAACCCCGAAAAGTTTACATTTGGTAGGATCAGAATAATTCCTTTCAAATGCAAAATGTTATCATAAAGTTATTTGATGTTTTTCGTGAAATATAGATTTTTGAAAACAGAATAAAAACCAAAAGGAAAAAGGTAGAAAAAAAATATATTAAAAAAATCAGTTTCAATTAAGGTGACTAATAAGGGTAATATGGTATTATTTTTATGATTTACGTTTCTAGCCTCAAAATATTATTTGTGTACATGTACATTGTAGGATCACCTGGTAATTGAGAAGCCATGTGGACGGACGGCTTCAGAGGACCTGGCTGAACTCATGTGTTCATCACGAACACTAAGATCTGTGACGATCGCTAATACTACTACTATGCATGATGTCTTCTACTCGGTGCTTGCGAATAAAGCAGCCGACTCCAAGGTCCGTATACATCTGTGTATTATCCACGTTCCGGTATATGTGGTACATCTTTCTTTCAAAAGAAATGGTTGCCATATTCAGTCAGGATAATAGCTTTTCTGGTGTCATATGATTAAATTAAATTAAGAGAATACTGGAAAATAGAGGGTTTTTTTTTTAGATAAATAAATTTCAATTTGAGGCGACTTTATTTTTTTCAAGTACACAAAAAAGAAACATATTCCATTAAACTATTTATAAAGTACGTATGTTTAAGCTAATGGGTTTCCACCAACAAAAAATATTCGTCTTCGCTCGCTCTTATCATGATGACCCAATTTTTCCCTAGTACACTGTTGGTCATAATGGTGGAATAATTATGTTTTCCCCAATTTATGGAATGATTTTGACAATGAGTTATTCCTAATAGATCTTGATAATAGTATACACTCTCAACATCCCCAACATAAAAAATATCCTCTATGTGGGCATGCCTTGAATCATAATGCATTGCCCTACAGAGGATTTTTTCTTGTTGGGGACCGGGGGAAAATTCAATGAATTATTGATAATTTATAGTATTTTCTTCGTTTTTTGTATTTTTTGGGGGCGGCGAATAACCCTAGCCCCTGCTGCGTACAGTAATGATTCAGTGGCTAAGCAAAGGCCTCGTCACTTTGAGGCCCCATAATAAAAACCGTGTCGATAAGCTATATAAGTGCCCTTTTTTGAGGCATTAATCCTCATTACTGTCAGTTATGAATTAAGGACGTAGGACCCTGATTAGCATAGTAGCACACACATGCTTTAGCAGTGACGCAAAACAAACACTCGCAATTTATTATTCAATAAAATCTGAGAATGTATACTATTATTTAGATCTATTAGGAATAAATCTTTGTCTTGAGGAGTTAATTTTTATTTATCTTCATATATTATCGATTTAATGTTTTTACTTTTATTATTATTTTTACTTTTTGACGTATCGTATTTCCAATTTCTCTCATTGATGTTGAACGAGTCATTTCCTTACAAATGGTGATCAAATAGTCTCGTTTTGCTTGTCTTTTGATCTTTAGTGCTTCTGCTTTCTTTTCCAGGTAATCTTCTACGTATTCTTCATTTTTTTTTCTCCGCTAAATATCTTAAGTGATTGCTTTTTTATAATTGGTAAACATTCATTGTTTCACCAAGAAACAGGAATTTGTCTTTGTTTTGATTTCGCCTTTCCTAGACGTATCATTGTGTAAATCAAATTTTCTACAAATATAAATTACGCTTCTTCAACATTGTGATCGTCTATAAATTTATTTATTCATGATTTTTTTTCTCCCAATTAATATTAGCAAGTGACCTATTTAATTTCTTCCGGATCAATATTTGGAAGATTATTTTGATTTCCTATTTCTATCAATGTAGGAAAATCACTTCCTAAAGTGGTAAATTCTACATTCCAAGATATCTTATCTGAAAGATTTGTAGCTACCTGCCCCATCCTGTTTGGCCAGCCGAAGATACATAAACCTACCATTCCACTTCGCCCGATCATTTCAACCCGAGGATCACCTTGCTATGACACAGCCAAACACCTGACCACGATTCTCCAACCACTTATAGGACAATCGCAGCACCACATCAATAACGTCAGTTTCGATGTTGAATCACTCTTCACCAATGTTTCTGTCACCGAATCCTGCCGAATCGTCAAAGAACGCGTCGAAGCTGACGACACACTCCCCGACAGAACCCCCCTGACACCGGATGAAATACATTACCTCATGTACTTCTGCCTCAACTCAACTTCCTTCAAATGGCAAGACAATTACTACCAGCAACTTCAAGGCGCATGCAACCATGGGATCACCTCTTTCGCCGGTTATAGCCAACATCTTCATGGAGCACTTTGAAAGAACGGCACTCCAGACTCTCTCACAACGCCCTTCTCTCTGGCTCCGATATGTCGACGACACATTCTTCATCTGGCCACATAGCAGACGTGACTTAGACCACTTTCTTGCCCACATCAACCAGCATCACCCGAGCATCAAATTCACCATGGAGACCGAGCAAAACAACAGCATCCCCTTCCTAGACGTTCTCGTTACCAAATCACCATCCGGCAAGCCCGCTCATCAAGTCTACAGGAAACCCACACACACCGATAGATATCTTCACTACAGATCCTTCCACCATCTATCCGTACTACAATCAGTCCCCAACGCCCTCATCCGCCGAGCCCATCAACTCAGCGATACAGACCATCTAGACCAGGAAATCCAGCATGTCACCACAGCCCTAACTATCATCAACAAATACCCAAGACATGAGATAGATCAAATCCAAGACTCCCGCCAACAAGCCCGCAGCCAACACCACCCCTGGAGAGAACCAACCCGCAGCTACACCACCGAAGCAAACTATTGTTCATCCCTATATCGGTCAAGCCTCTCACAAGATTCAACGTATCCTTCAAGCAGCAGACATCCAAGTTCGACGCAGTTCCTCCAACAAACTCCATTCGATACTCCACTCCCACAAAGACAAGCATCCAAACCACAAGAAAGCTGGAGTCTACAAAATACCATGCGAATGTGGAAAAGTCTACATTGGTGAAACGGGGAGAAATCTGGAAACATGCAAGACTCAAGGAGCACAGAACCAGCTTCAGACTCAGCGATTGGGATAAGTCCGCTATCGTCAAACACACCCAGCAACACGAACACACCATCGAATGGGATAACAGTCATCTCATCTCCATAATGAAGCACTGGCATACACGCCTAATCCGAGAAGCCATCGAAATTCACCGCCACAACACCGTGCCCCAAGACTCAGGACTATACATCAACGACATCTGGTAACCCCTCATCAACAAGTACCCGGTCACTCCTCCTCCACCACCGCCGCCTCCAGCACCGCCCTCACCACCCCGACAGACACCCGTACACCAACCACCGCCACCCGCCGAACCCTCAAAGCACCCGCCAGCCTCACAGCTACAATACACAGCAGACGACAACACCGCCTACGTCGGGGACACACACAGCGTCTCGCCGACAGCACACCCCACTCCGCAACCCGGAGACTCCAGCCCAGACGGACAGTCAGACGTACCAGCCGACCATCAATAGGGACTTTTAGATTTGCACGTTTACAACTTTGACTGCAACGTGTGACGTCATTTTAAGGCACTGCGCATGCGTCACGTCGTCTCAGTCGGCAATCGAGAATGCCTCAACCTTGATTTTCATAAATCTAGTACGGTACTGTATATGCCGCGTGCGCATAAAATATACAGTTCCTCAGGTAGACAAAGGAACATCCCTTCCCTGCTATTATGTAAAAATGTGTAGAACAAGTGTCACATGCATATTCACCTGTTCTACACATTTTTACATAATAGCAGTGAAGGGATGTTCTACCACAGCAATAGGCCATTTTCGTAATGTAACCAAATTTAATGCATAGGTCTTTGTGAAGTGCCTCAATACAAACTAATTCATTCACCTGTTAAGAATAATAGTATTTCAATAGACAGAATCCTAACTGCATACATTCGTTGTTGCCACGTTGGACAAACATTATGGCTTGACCTACCTAGCAACACTTAATATATGCAGTTGCATTCTGACTATTGAAATACTACTATTCCTATCAGGTGAATGAAATAATTTGTATTGAGGCACTTCACAAAGACCTATGCATTAAATTTGGTTACATTAAGAAAATGGCCTATTGTTGAGGGTAGAATGAGGAACCGTATATTTTGTCCTCTTACTTGTCTGTCATGTAATTCATAGTGTTACTTCCTGCATGCATGTATATCGTCGAGTGCAATCTAAAAGATTTCTAATTGTAGTCAACATGGGCAGTTGAGTACGTTGACACGCATGATCAGTCGGCGTACGTCGTGTTCTCGTCTACTCAATCTAAAAGTCCCTACTGCCCACTCCCCGATGACTCAAGCCAACACGGTCACCTATTTTTCCCTGACGTCCGCACCCCGGTGGTTTAAGCTCACGCACGCCAGTCATTCTCCACTCCTGACGACGGATAGTCAACCTGTTCGAAACGTCGAGCCACTCATCCTCTCCAAGCGATATAGTTCTCCTTAGAACTATATGCTAAGAAAGATAACAAACAGTCCTTTTCAGGACTACCACACCCCCAAGAAAGATTACTGAGTCAGAGTCCTTTTCAGGACTCCTCAACCCTCTCTCTCTCTCACATGGTGCAACCGCAAACCTACTGTATACTATCTACATCACCATGCAA
The DNA here is from genome assembly GCA_035222895.1 of Strongylocentrotus droebachiensis. Taxonomy (NCBI): domain Eukaryota; kingdom Metazoa; phylum Echinodermata; class Echinoidea; order Camarodonta; family Strongylocentrotidae; genus Strongylocentrotus; species Strongylocentrotus droebachiensis. The sequence continues at coordinate 217,372 of JAVYIG010002139.1, forward strand.
GCCGACACTTACAAGCAGCATCTAAAAGCATGCAACTAATGATGAACGCTTCGTCGCTCCGTGGATAATTCTTCATAATTCCTTCATAATTGTTGATATTAAAATGTTCGTTTTCCAACGACCAATTTGTGTGCATACTAAACAAAGAGGCGCGCCTCGGGGTGATAGCAGCGGAGGCAAATTTCCCTTAAGCGTATGGAAACAGCCTGTCCTCTCGTAGCAGTCGATTTCTCTATAATATAACATATTCTTAATTCCATATGACAATAAGGAATGCGACGGGAATGCTGATGGAGAGACGTCCATTTAAATTGTGAATGCCGATGAGAATAATTTTATTCAATTTTAGAACCTAGAAAAATGAAAAATCGAATCCCTTCGTCTCTTCTATTCCTTTGAAAACCGCAAAGTGTTCTCTGTTTATTTGTTTTCACACTTTAATGTTATGTAAAATCAGATTTTTAAAATACTATTTCAATCAAATTTCAAAATAACCTTTCGCATTATAAATGAATGAGGATGGTAACTGTATCAAGATGTAAAGTGTAAAAACATGTTCAAGTCGAGTAATGTCAGCAATCGTTTATCCAACACAATGCTACAATTATATCAGATTCGGATTTTGGACACTCAATATGTGGACCCCCTCCCCTATGGAAGTGCTGATGAAGTGACGGCTATTTTAATTAAGAATTGCTCATGATACAAAATATATGAATTTAAAACCTACAAAATGACAAATCGAATCATTTCGTTCCCGTTGTTGTGATTGTGTTTTCCATCGGAAACTGCCAAATGTTCTGAGTCTATTTTCACACATTTGGGTTACGTTATTATGAAATAAAGATTTTCAAAGTAATATCCCTAGCAAATAGATTGTAAATGTAACGTATTGCTTTTGTAAGTGAATGAGGTTGACGACTGTATCATCATGTAATGTTAGATATACTTCAGTATATTAATGTCAGCAATTGTTTATCCAACATCATGTCGTATTATTACAACAGATTGAGACTCTGGACATCCGCGCTGATGATCTCAGTGATCGTCCCGATGCATCAAGTAATCTCGCTCGGTTCATCTGTAAGATGCCTCATCTGAAGAATCTGACACTCGGTGGTTCCTGTCACGAAGACTTCTACGCAACATCATCGGCAATGGCATCAACTGCAAAGGTATTGATTTGGTCCTATATTGTAGGACTCTAAGAAAATCACTTCATACTTGTTATACTTGAAGTGTCCCCTTTTCTGTATAGTCAAACTCAAGTGGACGATTTTACTCTCGCAATTGGTACACAGTTGAGAGGAAGCAGGTAGGAAAAGTTAAATGTTTATGGACGTGTATGCGAAAAATGAACTTTTTGCCTTAATACAAAAACATACTGAAGATTATTAGATTGATATCGATTAATATATACCATACTTTTCATTTCATATGACAATTCGGAATGCTACGGGAATGCTGTTGGAGAGACGTCCATTTCAATTGTGAATGCTGATGAGACTAAATATGTTAATTAAAAAACCTACACAAATTAAAAAAAATCGAATCTCTCCGTCTCTTCTATTCCTTTGGAAACTGCAAGGTGTTCCCTGTTTATTTGTTTTCACACGTTTTTGTTATGTAAAATTAGATTTTCAAAGTACTTTTTCCGAATCGAATTTCAGAATAAAGTTTTGCTTTGTAAATGAATGAGGATGGCAACTGTATCAAGATGTAATGTTCAGAAATATGACCGTGTAAGTCGTGTAATGTCAGCAATTGTTTTATTAAACATAATGGCCCAATTCACAAGGGAGGTTTAAGTTTAACCCATGGTTTAAACCCCCATGTACAAAACCCATGGTTAAACCTCTTTTGTGAATTCGGGCCTATATTACAATTATATCAGATTAGATAACTTTAGACACTCACTATGTAGACCCCTCCCCCCCCCCCTTTAGAAGTGCTGATGTAGTGACGGCAATTTTAATTAAAAGTTGATGATGATAATAAATATATGAGTTCAAAACCTACAAAATAAAAAATCAAATCATTTCTTCCCCGTTGTTGTGATTACGTTTGTTATCGGAAACTGTCAAATGTTCTGAGTCTATTTTTCACACATTTGTGTTACGTTATTATAGAATATGATTTTCAAAGTAATATCTTTATCAAACAAATTGTAAGAGTAAGGTATTCCTTTTTTAAGTGAATGAGGGTGGCGACTTTTTCATCATGTAATATAAGATATAATTCAGTATAGTAACGTCAGCAATTTTTTATCCAACATGATGTCGTACTATTACAACAGATTGAGACTCTGAAAATCAGCTTTGTTGGTCACAGTGATCGTCCCAATGCATCACGTGATCTCGCTCAGTTCATCTGTAGGATGCCTCATCTGAAGAACCTGACATTATGGGGTTCCTTTCACGATGACTTCTACTCAACATCATCGGCGATGGCATCATCAGCAAAGGTATTGATTTGACCATATATGTTAGGAATCTAAAAAATTACTTCATATTTGTTATACCTGAAGTGTACCCTTTTCTGTATAGTCTAATTCAAGTGGACATTTTACTCTCGTAATTGTTAAGATGAAGCAGGTAGGAAAAGATAAATGTTTATGGACGTGGATACGAAAAGTGAACTTTCTGTCATAATACAAAAACAGTCTGAAGATTTCAACAATGCTGGTGACTAATATATTATATAACTTTTCTTAATTCCATATGATAATTCAAAATGCTACGGGAATGCTGATGGAGAGACGTCCATTTTAATTGTGAATGCCAATGAGACTAAATTATTTCAATTTAAAAACCTTTAAAAATGAAAAATCGAATCCCTTCGTCTCTTCTATCCCTTTGGAAACCGCAAAGTGTTCCATATTTTTGTTTTTACACTTTTATGTTATGTAAAAATAGATTTTCAAAGAACTATTTCAATCAAATTTCAGAAAAAGTTTTCCTTTGTAAATGATTGAGGATGTCAACTGTATCAAGTTGTAAAGTTCCGAAATATGTTCAAGGCGTGTAATGTCAGCAATTGATTTTTAAACGTAATATTACAACTATGCCTATATCAGATTAGGACTTTGGACACTCAATATGTAGATTCCCCCCCCCCCCCCCCCCTATGGAAGTGCTGATGGAGCGATGGCTTTTTTTATTAAGAATTGCTGATGATACTAAATATATTAATCTATAATAATAATACTAATATATAAATTAAAAACCTACAAAATAAAAAATCGAATCTCTTCTTTCCCGTTGTTTCGATTGTGTTTTCCATCGGAAAATGCCAAATGTTCTGATTCTATTTTCACACATTTGTGTTACGTTATTATGAAATAAAGATGTTCAAAGTAATATCTCTAGCAAATAGATTGTAAATGTAACGTATTGCTTTTGTAAGTGAATGAGGGTGGCGACTGTATCATCATGTAATGTTAGATATAATACATTATAGTAATGTCAGCCATTGTTTATCTAACATGATGTCGTACTATTACAACAGATTGAGACTCTGAACACCCACTCTGATGATCTCCGTGAACGTCCCAATGCATCACGTGACCTAGCTCAGTTCATCTATACGATGCCTCATCTGAAGAACCTGACATTATGGGGTTCCTTTCACGATGACTTCTACTCAACGTCATCGGCGATGGCATCGTCTGCAAAGGTATTGATTCGCTCATAATCTTAAGGACTAAGAAAATCACTACATATTTGTTATACTGGAAGTGAACTCTTTTCTATACAGTGCGTCCCAGAAAAAACGAAACCGAGAAGTATCGATTTGTTATCATAATTTAATCACTATTATAATTAATAAATGACACATATTCGAAAAGCTTAGATCCTCCTCTTTCATGTGGTGCAAAGCATATGATTCATACATCACGCATGAGCGATTAAAAGCAATTTGAAGGAAGGAAACCAAAAAGACATTTGGCGGGCGGTATCTGAATTTCGAAGAAAAATTCACATTTCTAGAAAGTTGAGTTTTTGCCCTTTCATATGACACCTCAATCAGGAAAAATGAGCGAGGAATGACAAAGTTCTGTTTGTTTAAAGTAGTGCTTGCATTTCCATAATTTTATTAAACGAATTCGTTTTCAATGGCTGCCTGCCGTATCAATAAACGAAATTAACAAAAGACTTAACTCCGTTTCGTTGACAATCAGCCGTAGACGGAGTCTTCATGCATGGCTGATTGTCAACGAAACGGAGTTAAGTCTTTTGTCAAATCTTCTTTCTTGCTACGGCAGGCACCCAGTGAAAACGAATTCGTTTGTCAAAATTATGAAAATGTAAGGGCTACTTTAAACAAAGAGAACTTTGTTATTCCTGGCTCATTTTTCTTGATTGAGGTATCATATCAAAGATCAGAAAATGAACTTTCTAGAGATATGAATTTTTCTTTGAAATTCAGATACTGCCCGCCAAATTATTTTTGGGTTTCCTTCCGTCAAATTGCTTTTAATCACTCATGCGTGAAATATGCATCACATGACTAGCATCAACTGAAAGAGGAGACTCTAAGCTTTCCAAATATGTATCATTCATTAATTATGGTTGTGATTAAGTTATGATAAAACATCGATACTTCTCGTTTTCGTTTTTTCTGGGACGCACTGTATAGTCACACGGAAGTGGACAATTTTACTTTCGCGATTGGTACACCGTTAAGAGAAAACACGTAGGAAAATTGAACATCTGTCATAATACAAAAACACACTGAAGATTTTAACAATAATGGTGAACAATATATTATATACCACTTTTTTTAATTCCATATGACAATTAGGAATGCTACGAGAATGCTGATTGAGAGGCGTCCATTGAAATAGTGAATGATGATAAGTCTAAATATTTTTATTTAAAAACCTACAAAAAGGAACAATCTAATCTCTTCGTCTTTTCTATCCTTTTGGAAACCGCAAAGTGACCCATGTTGTTTTCACACTTTTATGTTATAAACAAAAATTGCTTTGGTAATCAATTGGTAGAATGTCATATGACGTTTTGCTTTGTGAGTGAATGAGGATGGCAACTGTTTCAAGATGTAAAGTGTAAAAATATGTTCAGGTCGTGTAATGTCAGCAATTGTTAATCAAAAATAATGTTACAATTATATCAGACTGGGACTTTGGACACTCAATATGTGGACCCCCCCCCCCCCCCCCCCCAATCTATGGAAGTGCTGGTGGGATGATGTTCCATGCTTTTTCAGAAATGAAGTGCTGATTAGAGTGACGGCTATTTTAATTAAGAATTTCTGATGATAATGGATATATGAATTCAAAATTTAACCAAATAAAAATCGAATCTTTTGGTTCCAGTTGTTGTGATTGTGTTTTCCATCGGAAACTGGCAAATGTTCTGAATCTATTTTTCACATATTTGTGTTACGTTATAAAGAAATATAATTGCCAAAGTAATATCTCTATCAATAGATTGTAAGAGTAAGGTATTGCTTTTTAAGTGAATGAGGGTGGCGACTGTATCATCATGTAATGTTAGATACAATACAGTATAGTAAAGTCAGAAATTGTTTATCTAACATGATGTCGTACTATTACAACAGATTGAGACACTGGACATCTACTCTAATGATCTCAGAAAATTTCTTAATGCATCGCGTGATCTCGCTCAGTTCATCTGTAAGACGCCTCATCTGAAGAACTTGACACTCGGTGGTTACTATCAAGATGACTTCTACTCAACATCATCGTCGATGGCATCATCAGCAAAGGTATGGATTCGGTGATAAATTTTAGGACTCTAAGAAAATTACTACATATTTGTTATACGTGAAGTGTACCCTTTTCTGTATAGTCACCCGGAAGTGGACAATTTTACTCTCGCAATTGGTAAAAAGGTTGAAAGGAAGCAGGTAGGAAAAGTTAAATGTTCATGGACGTGGAAGCGAAAAAATTACTTTCTGTCATAATACAAAAACAGACTAAAGATTTTAACATTGCTGGTGAATAATATATTATAGAACATATTCTTAATTCCAAATGACTATTCGGAATGCGACTGGAATGCTGATGGAGAGACGTCTATTTAAATTGTGAATGCCGATGAGACTAAAATATTTCAATTTTAAAACCTACAAAAATGATCGAATCCCTTCGTCTCTTCTATCCCTTTGGAAACCGCAAATTGTTCCATGTTTATTTGTTTTAAAATCAGATTTTTAAAATACTATTTCAATCAAATTTCAAAATAAACTGTTGCATTATAAATGAATGAGGATGGTAACTGTATCAAGATGTAAAGTGTAAAAACATGTTCAAGTCGAGTATTGTCAGCAATCGTTTATCCAACACAATGCTACAATTATATCAGATTCGGATTTTGGACACTCAATATGTGGACCCCCCCCCCCCCCCCTTATGGAAGTGCTGATGGAGTGACGGCTATTTTAATTAAGAATTGCTCATGATACAAAATATATGAATTTAAAACCTACAAAATGACAAATCAAATCATTTCGTTCCCGTTGTTGTGATTGTGTTTTCCATTAAAAACTGCCAAATATTCTGAGTCTGTTTTCACACATTTGTGTTACGTTATTATGAAATAAGATTGTCAAAGTAATATCTATATGAAATAAATTGAAAGAGTAACGTATTACCTTTGTAAGTCAATGAGGGTGGCGACTGTATCAACATGTAATGTAAGATATAATTCAATATAGTAATGTCAACAATTTTTTATCCAACATGATGTCGTACTACTACAACAGATTGAGACTCTGAACATCATCTCTGATAATTATCTGGGGAATCGTCCCAATGCATTACGTGATCTCGCTCAGTTCATCTGTAAGATGCCTCATCTGGAGAACCTGACACTCGATGGTTTCTATCACGATGACTTCTACTCAACATCATCAGCAATGGCATCATCATCAAAGGTATTGATTTGGTCATATATTTTAGGAATCAAAGAAAATCACCTCATTTTTGTTATACTTGAAGTGTACCCTTTCTGTTTAGTCACACGGAAGTGGACTATTTTACTCTCGCAATTGGTACACAGTTGAGAGGAAGCAGGTAGGAAAAATTGAATGATTATATGGACGTGGAAGCGAAAAATGTACTTTTTGTCATAATACAAAAACATACTGAAGATTATCAGATTGATAACGATTAATATATACCATATTTTTCATTTCATATGACAGATGGGAATGCGACGGGAATGCTGATGGAGAGACGTCTATTTAAATATTGAATGCCGATTAGACTAAATATTTTCATTTAAAAAACCTACAAAAATGAAAAAAAATTGAAGCTCTTCGTCTCTTCTATCCCTTTGGAAACCGCAAAGTGTTCCATGTTTGTTTGTTTTCACACTTTGATGTTATGTAAAATTAGATTATCAAAGTACAATTTCCGAATCCAATTTCAGAATAACGTTTTGCTTTGTAAATGAATGAGGATGGCAACTGTATCAAGATGTAATGTTCAGAAATATGTTCAATTCGTGTAATGTCAGCAATTGTTCTTTTAAACATAATGTTATAATTATATTAGATTAGGACTTAAAACACTCAATATGTAGACCCCCGCCTAAAGAAGTGCTGATGGAGTGACGGCTTTGTTAATTAAAAATTGCTGATGATAATAAATATATTAGTCCAAACCCTACAAAATAAAAAAATCGAATCATTTCTTTCCCGTTGTTGTGATTACGTTTCTCATCGGAAACTGTCGAATGTTCTGAATTTCTTCGTCCTCGTTTGTATTATTTCTATAACATGTCAGAAACTGCAAAGTATTCCATTTATATTTGTTTTTATACTTTTTTGTAATGTTATATAAGTTTTTCAAGTACCTATTTCAATCCTTGAATGTCAGAATAACATATTGTTTTTTATAAAAGAATGAGGATGGCAACTGTATCATAATGTAAAGCGTAAACATATTTTTAAGTAGCGTAATGTCAGCAATTGTGTATCCAATACAATGTTACTATTATAACAGATTAAAACTTGAAATCAAGTATGTGGCTCACCCCCCACCCCCCCCCCCCCCCCTCCCTTACTCCTTACTCATTCCGACGTGAAAATGTAGTAGGGTCAGTAAGATTACCGAATCATATGCCTGGGGGAAAAATCCCCTCCTTTCTGACAGTCACTGATCCACAACTATAATGTCGTCGATAACATTATAAGGATGTTCAGGTTCTCCCCCGAATAATGCTCAAGTTTTTCGTCAAGAGTAGTGTGATTAACCCTAATCCCCCCCCCCTCCACGATTTTTCGGATTGTTCTGGAACGCATATGGATGGCGCCCCGCCGCTCGCTGACTTTTTTCTTTCGAGTCTTGCGCATCTTTGAAAAGAATGTTTTTGAAAATCGGACCTACAGTTACAAGGTCACGTGACCTTTTGTCTTTGCATGTCAGCTCGAAAATCGCTCATTTTCGTGATCTGTGTACAACTTAATAGAAATGTTATTTTTCCGAAAAATAGATCAAACATTGGTTATTGGGTCTTGTTTAAAAATTAGGTGGTTGTATTGGGAGTCAAAATAGTTGAATTGTAGTTAGAAATGAAATAAAACAACCAAAACAATAAAATACGTAAGTTAAAAAAACAATAAAATAAATAAGAAATAATGAGAACAAGAGATAACATAAGGAATAAGCTGGCTCTTCCAAATTTGTTGTCGTATTATTAGGGATCTTAAGGGGGCCATTGTGCCCCCCCCCCCCCCTGTCGTACTAAGACCTCAAATAGCCCCGCCTTTTTAGGGGTAAGGACTGTTTTGAGACCGTTCTGCCTTCTTGTTGTATTTTCTTTTGTTCTGTAAGACTTAAGATCATGAGCCACGTATATCATTCATATTACCCACTACTCCGTCTGTCTACAGGTCAATAAGATCTAGAAAAATAAAATAATTTGTGTATCTGTCATGCCCTAGTCCCGTTCCGATCAATCAAAAACGCATCTGTCATTACTATTAAAATTCCTGCTAAATTCAGGTATCAAGACTTGTACATCTTTTGCAAAAAATGTGATTGTGTTAAGAGTTTTTTATTGTGGCAACGATGTTAATATAATTTAAACATACTGTTGATTCTTGAATATAGTTTTATTAGCTCGTTATTAGTATTCATTTAACATAATGTTGCTATCATTACAGATTGAGACTCTTAACATCAAGTCTCCGGATCTCTGTGAACGTCCCTCTGCATCGCGTGATCTCGCTCAGTTCATATGTAAGATGTCTCATCTGAAGAACCTGACACTCCGCGGTCAGTATCACAATGACTTCTACTCAACATCACCATCGATGGCAGCATCCGCTAAGGTATTGATGTCATTATATATTGTAGGATCTAAGCAAATCACTACGTGTTTTGTTATACTGGAAGTGTACTTTATTCTGTATAGTCTAACGAAATTTGACAATTCGCCCGCCTTCCTCCCGATAGGCCTATGCATTAAAACACATAATAAGCTAAATGTTATGGTGGTATATTTGTACCTGTAGTCACGTTTAATATTAAATATCTGTTAATTCTGCTGTCAAGTTTTACATCGGACATTCTTAAACGGCCCACTGTTTAATGAAATTCAAGTAATATTATGAATTCACACTACACTACACTACACTACATCGATAACGGTTTAAATGTACTTGTGATGTAAAATTATTTAGTTTGTAATCACTTTCAATATTACTATTTAAAACTCTAAGAAATTTATGCCAGTTACATTGTATTTGATTGTTGTATATACGAAGCACGGAATACTTGCATTTGACTGATTTGAAATTATTTAGTAGGTGTTCATCCTAACGTATACTTATTTAGACTGGTCTTCATATCATTGAATCTATAAACGGTACTTGCCTTTAACATATTTATATATTGGTAAATAACGAATGATATACATGTACAATTGAATTGTATAAAAGAAAAATAAATTATAACTTGTAACTTATACTTGCATTTGCATATAAAGCCATCTTTCATTTGCTCGTCTCATGTCTTTTTATAATCCTTGTTTATATTCTACAATACCCATGAGGCTAGCAAAAAACATTTTCATGTTTTTTGTCGCTTTTTTCATAAAACTTAAGAATGCAATTATATACCTACCAACAATCGAACCTACTAAATTAGTTATTGCACTTTAATTTCCCTTTTTATGTTCATGATCACGACCAGAGTGGTAACACGAGCCCCACCTTGACTGAGCTGACAGTAGAGGATAAGACACTACGAGGATGGCAGGATTGTGGTTCGATGTTCGACAATGTGAAGAGGGTCACTATAGAGGTATGGGACACAATCAACTGTGACGTCATCCAGAGGATCCATCTACCAGGAGCAACAGAACTCACCATTAAAACACATGTGTATGCATCTCGACCGACTGGTTTCCATGAGGAGCCTACTTCACTCCCCAAAGCCCTTCTGAATATCTCCCCTCAGCTTGTCAAGGTGACATTCAGCGATCTTGACATTGGCAACAGTAAGATGGAGCTAATCTTACAAGCTTTCAGATCACCTCACAACCTCAAACACCTGAAGACTATCAGGTAAGAGTAAGACACATTGTGCTTTCAAAGAGCACTTTTACAGAGTCAATAGAATCTTACAATCTTACAGCTGTTCTACTATAAACTGAAGAGTCTACATGATAAAACAAATAAGATTAAAAGTTCCATCATTATGAACAAATATATTACAAACATTGTTAACTCCTGTAACAATTAAGCCCCCATTCCTAATTATTTTACATAGATGATACTGTATTCCGTCTATTTTTATATCGGTAGATTCGTGAGATGCGGGACAGATTTAAGCGTGAATGATGTCAACACTGCATGCAATGAAGACCACGCCATGGAGGTGGAGGTGGAGCATGGCAAATTTGTGTAAGTCCTTAGAACTTTAACTTCTAGACTTGCATAGCCATTAATGACTGCATTACATTTTTGTATGACTGCATGTCTCTTAAATCCTCTGCGATAATCAGTGTTGGTGTATCTTTCGCACGATCACAAGTATTTTGTTCATCTCAGGAAGGATGTGCAAAATTAAAAGCCGCCTTCCTCTTTTGTTAAATTTAACGACTTACTGGCTGACTAGAATGCAGCACTAATAAGGTCTAGTGTTAGAATTAGTGGGAGACTAGCACGCATGCTCGTCTCCTCATGCCAGTCGTTTCTGATAATTCATTCAGACGCGAGGTCTGCCCAAAACGCCCTGCTTGTATTTTAATATACAGAAATAGAAAACAAAATTATCTGAAACATTAAAACAAGCATGTACCTTTTTCCAGTCTCGGGAGAAGGGGGGGGGGGGGGGTAAAAAATTGTTTCACATGAAGAAATGAATGCTATTGACATACAGAAATATTTTAAATTTCTTATGTTTATTTTCGTATTTGTGTGTTTAACGATAATAATACAAACTGACATTACGTACCACTCATGATCTCACGTGAAGCAATCCGTGCAAATGTAACAAAGAGTCGACAAATTAAGGCGTGTACATAAAAATAATATTCTATTGGAAATGGGTAATAAGTAAAGGTATTTATTCTTTTTATTAACATGATAACATGTAGACCTATTCATATAATTGATTCTCGCATTTGTGTACTACAGGTGTATTATGTTTTTTACGTTATAGATAACTTGTTAGTTTAAATGGTGCTGTACTTTGACGTAAAACTGTGTAATATTCAATAGCTCTTTTTTGTCCTCTATCTACTGCTGTATGTATGTGAAGTTTGTTATGTAGTGCTGCTTATATATGTTGATGCACACATTAACACTTATCTCTCTCTCTCTCTCTCTCCCCCCCCCCCCCCCCCTCTCTTTTTCTCGTTCACTTCAGTAAACAAATTCGTGATTGATATTGAGTAATCAAACAGATGACACCGTACTCGATCTGACGAATCAGAAAGATCTGACGATCTTTGCTCACCAACAGGAACAATGGGCTGAACTCTGAAGTGAGGAGTACATATTATTTAAACACACCATTATAGGCTTATCAGATAATCGCTCAACGTTTAATTTGAAATCTGGACTTTGGCTATTACAAATACAATTATCATGCAATCGACTCACCAAATGAATCACGTTGATATTCATTTAATATTACATGATTGTTTATTATTTACATCGGTTTTGAGGCTCTGTTTCTTTCATTGAAGAAATCATGACTTTGAATTCTCTTTGAAATGTTACTCTCTGTATCATTCGGTAGTTCAGGATTCAGGAAGGATTTACACTTTATTTGTTTTTGTTATTGTAAAAGGGCCAAAATATTGTGTTTTTTTTTCTGAACGTATGGTGGCAAAACATTCATTATGTAAAAAGAAATAGTCATTTCGGTTCTAATTTGAATTTTGCAACTGGCAGTGTTTCATTCAAAACATTTGTTGTGAACAAAATGAGGGCCCCAAATTTCCCTTATAGATAGAAAACCACAGTATGTTGATTTTAAATTTAGCACACACTTTCATAAAATTGCTGCTACAGATAAATTTTGAGATAAGATACTGATGGCTTGCAAATCCCTGATAGGGGCCTTTAAACATATAATATACATGTATAATGAAATTAAATGTGTTCTCATGGAAGAAGAGCCTCCTCATATAATCATGGACATTTGATAAATCTTCAGAATTGGGACGTCTGTAAATAAGGTGATGAATTGATGTGAGCTGTCATTGTGAAGGGAATCGGATAGAATGATAATTTGGTTGTCAATGGTTGCCTACCCAAATTAGAATCCACCAGAGTGTTCAATGTCATGGACGGATGAAAGACCAACACTAGATAGCTAATCAGGCCTAGGACAGAGAGTTATTCACGCTATAGTCACGGGACTTTTGAAAATACCAGTTCTTCTTTACTAACTGCAACAATGTAGCCTGCCTTGTTACTCAGCTGTAAATAAACTCTAGCGTCTTCCTACTATTTATTTAGATAGCTACTTTTAGAATGGATAATACGTTATCGTTCATAATTATTTGTGTAGTTAGCGCAGTAGAGTATATTTATATAGTGGCTGCGCTATATAAATTTATTTAATCATTATAATTTCATTACTGCTCAGTGCCCACGGTGCGGACTTTACCTAGCGTATGACTGCGTCAGCGACAGGCGTAGGCATTGACGCACCATGCGAGGGTTTCGTTACACAAAGTGAGTGCAAATTGAAGGGTGCAAACCTTTCTCCGAATTAAGGGCGTCGTAATCCTAACGGAATCACATCAATCGGCCAGAGCATCTATTAATGCAATGTCAACACTGCCTCGTGTGCAATGAGCATTGTTCAAAATTATGTCTATCCCATGATTAGAATCATTCGTCTTTTATGATTTATTTATAACGTTCTAGTTTTAAACAGCGTGGTCTTTTCAGACCCAGAAGGCTTGTTTTTAATGAAGCATTCGGATGTATTCACATACAAAGATATTTTATAATTATAAACAGAAAACATATGCAATGGCAGTACTTGGCGGTCTAAAAAGCAAATGTATATAATAAAGAATGTAATGCTAGGAGTCCACTGGGCCAGCGCCAGTTGGTGCCAGTTTGCGCCAATGCAATTTACTGTGGCGCCTAGTGTCGCCAATAAGGTGCCTAGTGGCGTGTAGTGGCTCAAACTGCCTCCCAACTGGCTCGTGGTGGCCCGTAACGGCACCAAATTTGAATGTGGCGGCAAGAAAATTTCAAAATGTTTGAAATTTTCGTCGCGCCACTTGCATCGAGCAATCAGCGCCAAGTGTCCGCCAAGTGGCACCAAATGGCGCGTACATATCGCCCTTTGGCGCAAACAATCCGCCTATTGGAATCCACTGGAATGTAATGGCGCGCGCCAAGTTGCGCCAATGAGATTTCGCGCCACATGGCGCCAAATGTGCAGTGGCGCGAGCCAAACGGCACCTGATTGGTGACTACTTCGCGCCAAATGCCACCTGGTTGCCCGCCATTCGGCGCCACTTTCCGCCTATCAAAATTGTAAATATTTAGTAGAGATGTTGTTCATACAGCAGCTGAGGAGGGTCTGAACCAGGTAGCCGATGGCCGGTATTTATATAGTCGGCAAGTAGCGCCAAGCGGCGGCAAGTTCAAACCAATATGGCGACCTTTGGCACAAACTAATCACCAAGTGGCGCAAAGTAGCCGTCTATTGGCGCGAATGGCGCCAACAGGGTGAATTTTTTAATCAAATGGCCGTGTAATGGCGCGAACTGGCGCAAACTGGCGCAACATTTTGGAGCAAACCGGGTGGCATTTGGCGCAAGCCATATGGCACCCAGTTTATTCCACTTGGCGACACATGCCGAGCGGACATTAATTCGGCGCCACAGCGAGCCACTACGCGCCAATCACATAATCTTTGGCGCGAACTGGCACCAACTGGCGCTGGCCCAGTGGACTCCTAGCATGACGGAAAGAAATTGAATAATGAACAATAAAATGAATGTATACACAGAACAAACAAACGAATATTTGGATTGTAAACTAAGACACGATTTCAGCATTCAGATGTGCAAACTGACGATGATTTTAGTATCAGTTGTCATGTAATTTCACCAAAATACAAGAGTGTAATACAGTTAACTGTTTTAAGATGTATCCACAACCAGAAATTGAAGAAAACGTTAGTAGTCATTTATCCTTCATGGCCCTTGTACAAAGGACAATGAAGACAACATTTCTTTCACAAATATAACGCTGTATTATTTTGTTATCTAGTATATTTTATGTATGAACTCTTGCATGTGTTACTTTAAAATGGTGTATGTATTTGTTTGATTTAGAAAGGGAAACTGTCATGTCTGATATATTCATGTGAGTTGTTACTTTTGTATGTAGATAATTTGTAAATAACGAAGCCAAATGATTGTTGACCATACAAAGGAGTGTCTTTGCAACGCAATTTATTAATTACTAAGTATAAACGTATAGGAACGTCAAATGTCAAAGCGAATGATTTTTTCTTTAAGTGTAACTATTGATTGTAAACCATTACATTCGACGCAAGACCAATATTAAGTTAATTCACGAAGCATCAAATTTAATATTCGAAATGTATTTCTGCACTTTCTGTAAACATGGTAAATGTGCACTGAGATATGTATGCATTATCTGAAAAGCCCAATGTATCACTAGTTAGTAGTAGTAGTAGTAGTAATAGTTGTTGTTGGTGGATTTATTGTCTTGTTGATTATTTTGTTGTTGTGGCATATAACAAGTTGAATGATTCATTTCAGACTTGTTCAGTGTGACTGAGTGGTATGTTATTAAAATGCAAAATATCGTTTACTGAAACGTATTATTTGTTTACATTGATTAGATTATAAAGAATGACGTACGTCCTTCATTTACATGTAGGTCTATTTTATTTCACACGTGACTAAATTATATTGGAATCCATTATGTTGAATTTAACCTCGATGAAGTATGTCATACTCATTCATGTATTGTAATATCGTTCATAAGAATGCGTGACAATTTGTAACGCGGTTATACGTTATCATGTAGGTCCTTAGTAATTAAATGTAATTAATGCAACGTACCTTAAATGTATTTACCTATGCTGTTCGTATATTGTGTATGCTCCTAATTATCTTTTAGTTTGATGTATTTCAATAAACATGGCTATATTGGGAATTTTTATTTTTTAGAATACAACTATTCTGCATTACCATGTAAAGCGCATAGCGTCTTCACCGGTAGTATTATGCGCTATATAAATATTAACTTATTGTAATCATTAATAAACAACGAATACATTAATGTTTATTCTCGCAAAGCATCCATGTACAGTATAATGAAAACCATACTGATCTCAGAATTCTATTATGTTGAACTATTTTCAAGTAGTCATGCGTTTTTTCACATTATTGAGATCATTTAATTTTATTATACAACTGTTTCATTAATTTTTTACTCAAGTCTACGATTCAGATGCTTAGGGTTATCACCCCCACACCTCATCGTGTGTGTGTGTATGGGTGTGTGTATTTCTGCTATCATTGTAGATCTTTATTAATCAGTTTTCAAATGATTCAGCGCCATTAGCATTCTTGTATGCATTTGGGGATTTTCCTTGCTCCCCTTGTCCTAGACGGAGGAGGTTGGGCGTACAACGGCTCCTTCTATTTATAATGATGGATACGCCCCTAAAGACATCCGTTACTAGGTTAACATGCAAAGAGAATGGGGGAGAGAGAGAGAGATAGGGGAAGGGGGAGGGATGATGAAGGAGAATATAACAAATCTCTAGAAAAAGAATGATAGAGAATTGTAACGGGAAGATGATCATAGACAATATTGATTATCAAATTTTGCCGTAACACGATCGTAATTATTTTCAAAAAATCAACTGAGGGGCAATTGTAGGTATTTATTTTATGTCCCATAGATATTATGTTCGAATTACGTAAAAATTCATCGTGACGTTCGCACATTTCAATTGGTAACGCTCGAGGCTATTGAAATTGCGGTGGGTTGAATTTTCGAAAGTAGTCGCTACCGTGTTGCGTAAAGATGGTAAAGACAGAAGAAGAGAGAGAGAGAGAGAGAGATAACAGAGGGAGAAGGGGTAGGGGTGTAATAACAGAAATAAAGAAGATAATCATGACGATGATAAAGATGATGTGGGTGGTGATTACAACGATGATAATATTATTAGCCAATGTGGTGCTTTTAGAAGAATCTGCACCAAAATATTCATAACAGCCCCGACTACAGTAAACTTTGGCAGATTTTGGCAGATTTATGTTTTTTCCCCGTTTCCCGTACGCACTCAAATGTAACCTGTTTAAAACGACCAGAGTCTAGTTTTCGTGTAGCTATTTGAAAAGAGACACGCGCGTGTTAAACATATTGTTTCGCTTCCAGCTATATGGATTTCGGTGCCGTATGAGCTAATTGCCTTTTTGGGCTTATTGATGGGTACATGCAATTAAAGCAAAACCTTATCTCCTGCTCCACCTCATACTCCTTCCATCATGGCAAACTCAGTTCAATGGTAACGAAATTGTGAGATAAAATCTATCATGTTACGTAGGCAATCTAATATTAAACCATAGCAACGGAACTTTGATCATATAATCATAAATTATCAGTTAGTCATTAACAAAATTTGCAAATAACTGCATTACTTACACAAACAAGTATGTTGATTGGGTCGCGCAGGGATCAGAATTTGAAATATGTAAATAGTGGCATTGATAACCCTGATACGAAATTCATACCCAGACACGTCATGCACGTATGCCGTCACTATCTGAATCGTCCCGATACTGTTCAATATTGAGTATGAACAAATCACTTCTACGTGGCTTTCGATTGTCAATGGGACAATAATATATGGTATGGGTGGTATTGCCAAATAGGGGTATTTTTAATAGTGGGAAGGGGCCTCTAAAAAAAAGGGAGGGTGAAAATGAATATACATTCTTTCTCCCTTATCCCATGTATTCAAATGTCTAAGTCTAATTTCTCTTTAAGGTAATCGTACCTGGCAATATTATCCTGACAGATTTTTGGCCCATTTACACAGCTCAAACACCATTTCGAAAAATCGTCGATTTTTTTTTTGGGGGGGACCACACTACAGAAAACCTAAAAAAAAAAACATCGAAGTTTGGTCATACCCTCTTTTTTTTTGGGGGGGGGGTGAGTAGTGCGCACGTGGCACTCCGGTGCTCTGAATATGCGTTAGCATGGACAGGAGGAGTTTACCGAAGTTTGCATTTACACTGAATACTGTCAATACCCAAGTATGCTTTACTTCTCGTTGTTGCTTAGTATGATATTTAGGATATTTAGGATATTATCATTATGACATTTGTTATCAAATATAAATAATTATTATTATGACAACTTTTTATCATAGACATGACAGTTTTCGCTCCCAACTTTCAGTCAGTGGATTCTATACCTGTCACTTTCCAGCAGTTGTAGGTTGATATGTTTGCTCATTTGATTTCAGTATACGGATTTTCTTGATATCAAACCTTTTAAGCTCTAGATGAAAGCAAACAAATCAGGGAAGAAGACTGGTGAAGGTTTGAATAAAATCGGGCAAAAATGAGGTTGTGAATCTTCGAAAGTTGTAATCATTATAGGTATATGGGCTCTTCAAATTGGCTGAATCAGTAATGTCTCTGTGATGTAGTGACGGCAAACCTTTCCCTCGTCCCTATATACAAATCTTTTAAAAACAATCTAGTGTAGGAATAACGCCCTCTGATCTTGACCGAAAGACAATATATCTTATCATAACAATTATTGCAAATATATCGAAACGCGCGGAATAGTTCTCTGAATGCACGGGAAGTCGACACACACGCAGCTTCCTGCACACCGCCTTTATGCCTAGGTCACATTTGCAGAGGCGCCCGTGCGGTTTAGAATATCTACGGCCAATAGCAATTATAGAGCTGCCGCAGCATTCCCACGGTCACATACGGTAGCGGTCACATAATCTTTATGTTAGGGTAGCCGCAAGGAGTATTTTTAATTTGTGGAGACAGAAAATCTTCGGCTGCCGTACGGCCTTTGAAGTGATGACGCACGGTCGCCTTAGCCCTTAGGGCATCCCTGCGGCGGCCATAGCTTTTTGACAATTACTAAGGTAGACGAAAGGCAGCCGCAAGGTGCCCGCAAGGAGGCTGAAGGGTGACCATACGGTGACCGTGCGGCCAGACTGATGCTACCGCTTCACCCCTGGAGTAAATGAAACGCAAGGCCACCGTACGCCCGGCGTACGGTCCCCGTGTAATACTAGGGCGTTTTAGTAACGGGACGGTACGCACAGGAGACGGTAACGCGAGCGAAAAAAACAAACTGCGCATGCGCGATTCTGAATTCTCTCCGTCCCGTCGATTTTCGGAACGGTACTCGGCCAACATAGCGTTCGTTCCCTAAACACGACATAAGAGAGAGAGCTGACAAATAATTTGTATCTAGATCTAACAATGCAGGGCCCTACTGAAGATAAAAACAGGGAATCTACTAGTGTTTCCAATGTCTGTTCGGTATCTATACCTCAATCTACAATAAATTGATGGTTTGGCCGTTTAGGCCTACTTTGGGGGCCCTTTTTCATCGTTATTCATGACGTGCCTGCACGCTGCGCACTACAGCCCACCGCCGGGTCTATTGCCCTGGCGCTCCGGCCAAGCCTCGAGGCCCAAGAGCACTAGCACCAAAATGCAGCAGGTGTGCAGTTCAGCGCGGCTTTGCGTCCCCGTCTCCTTCAGCAGACAGCGAAAGCGCTTAAACATCACGACGGTAACAAGAGTGCGAGACCCGTCACAGTTGGTTAAACACTCCGTCTCCTGTGCGTACCGTCTCGTTACTAAAGCGCTCTACGGCATGGCTACGGCGTGTCTAATCGCTACAGCGAACCTAGAAATGAAAACAGTTATAACTCCGCGTTATAATTCCACGGCGACCCGTACGGCCCGCAAATGTGACCTAGGCATTATCCACGCCGAACGTTATTTTTTTGTTTTAGGGGGCCTTCTCTCTTTTTATGAAATTGATATCTTTATTCAAATTCCAACGAATTTTCTAAATCAATAATTCAGCCCCTGGAAGGGAAAAGGAAACAATCAGAATCGTTCTCACGGAGAAAGCAGGATAAACAAGTTAAACAGCCGTATTTGGTGAGGCTGTTGAATGATTAACAGCCTCTTGATCGTCTTGAAGATATGAATATTAATTATGTGGATAAAGGCGCCTTCACGCGTGTGTCGACATTACCTGCAATTAGAGGACTTTTTCAAGGATCGACCATAGGATCGACGTGCCAGAGCAGCAAAACCGCCGTGATTCAATGCTAGCTTTGTCGACCAATACTCGACGCGGCAAACACTGCGCGTTTGAAAGGCAATCATACATGTTTACTGCCCGCAATCACAAGCCAAGTCCACTTCCGATAAACGGACCAATCAGTATCACGGAACCGCGGACGGCCTGACGCAGCGACCTTGCATGACTGCATAGATACCAACAGCACGTTTGAACATCTAGCTCCAGCAGACAGCGTCCTATCAGAGCAGGTACGGGGACCTAACGAACGAGCTCGAGCCAACCCCGGAGATATTCGAAGGAGTCTAAATGCGCCAAGTGAACGTCGATAAGATGGCATAGAGAGGCTATTACTCACAAGCGAGGCTACTGCTAAAATGATTAGCCGAATCTAAGCAGGAATTTTGGCGAGAGGGAAATAGATGTCCTTCAGAGGCATAACTTTAGAAGACAGAAACTAGCTTTATTTGCAATTGAAGGTAAGAGCTGGCCAATTGTCATATCATTCCACCCTTTCACCAACATTAACGTGTCTACTTACTGATATAACCCGATGGATTAAATTGACTCGGTAACATTGTTAAAGGTTGATGGGAGAACAAAAAAAAGGGTAATTGTTGAATGAAATGCTACGTATTATATTCCTTCTACTGTACTAACCCTCTAACATGCAAAGAATCCTGACAAAATTCTCAAACCACAAAGATAATTCTCTAACAGTAAATCCTCCCAACCGATTTTTGAATTTTCCTAACCGTTTTTTAATGAAAATAAGATATAAAACATGCTTTTTAAAATCTGTCAACGCTTAAATGTTTGGAATAGTATATAGAGAGAATTCAGCGCTTTGTGACGACTTACATTCACCTTAAATTTAATTAAATTATAATAACATAGTTGGGAGAATTAAGGAATCAATCAGATCAGTTGTATCAATTGTTATCATTAGTAATAATCTGTTTTCACTAATACTTTCAGATTATCTTTAATTGTACATCTAGCATTGAAGTCAATACCTTAGCACCATTTTCTCTCATCTGAACAATGCTACCAAGTCCCTCTAAAATTACGGCGGGGTCTTCGCGGAAATTAAAGGGGCATATGTAGAAATTGCTAGGGCCATTTATAACAGAGTACTACCACAGAATCACTACCAATCACCATCACTATCAGGATCCATATTCATTGTCATACGAATAAAGAGCGAGAGCCTCATGGGTAGAAATAAAAGTCGCATGGGTGAAAATAGATCTAGGGTCGAAATGGAAAGAGAAAAACGTAACGAAAGAGTACCAAAGAAAGATACTGGGAAATTACTGATGACGATGATGGTGGGGGATGGCACATGTACCTTTCCTGAGTAAAATAAAACAGGCACTCAAAGATGAACAGACAAATAACAAGTATAGACTCAGCGCTCAAAATATACGGGGGCGATGGGCGATTCGCCCCCGTGAGCTCCATAATCGCCCCCGTCAGGTTGCTCACGGGGGCGATTGCAAAATTAAAAATCGCCCCCGTGGAATTATAAAATAAAGATTATCTATTCTGATATAACTTTAACACAATATTGAGTATCAATTTTCAAACCTTAAACCAATGAAATAGAACTAAGATGGCGCTTTCTCTCCCATGTCTATGAGTATTACCGATACAAACAACGGAAGCTCGCAGTGCAGCTAGTGCGGCCGTCAGCAGTGGCTATACTGCGCCGGTAGTACCGGTGTGCACGTTGATGCCCAATATCTGCTGGAGCTGGAGATGATCGCGCAAGGACTGAAACATGGAGAGGTTTTTCGTTGTGAAAAGTGTCAATCCTCTGAAATCTGGTGATTATAAAAGACCAGCAAATAATGTAACTCGACCAGTAAATCAATATTGAGAAGAAGATCACCAAAGATGTCGCAGGGTCGGATTTAGGGGGCTTATCCCCCCCCCCCCCCCTCCCCTTGGGCTGCCAAGTGAAAATGTGATGTGCATAGAAAAACGCTATCATGTGTCCAGACCTACACAGTATAATAGTAGATGTCAGTAGTTGCCAGGAAAACATCACTAACGGGGGTTCAAAATAGTAACAACAAAAATCTACCCACCCACCCTTAGCAAAAAGCTAGATCCGCCCCTGTGTTTTGGAAGGATATGATGAAGACTGCCAAAAGACTGTTAAAAAAAGCTCAAAAAAATCGCCTCGCCGCTTTGCGGCTCGTGGACGATGCTCCGCATGTTAGTAGATGCCAGGAAAACATCACTAACGGGGTAAGTGGTTCAAAATAGCAACAACAAAAATCGCCTCGCCGCTACGCGGCTCGTGGACGATGCTCCACATCGTATTCGGGTTACCCTCCCCCCATCCTTAGCAAAAAGCTAGATCCGCCCCTGTGTTTTGGAAGGATATGGTACCGACTAAAAGTAAAGAAAAAATGTAAATAAGGTTGCTCCGAATAATGAGGAGGAAATTATGTGCAGAACGGGAAGAGATGGAGAGAATTTCATCACGGGGATAAAAGTCATTAACAGCTATGTAACAAGTAAATTTCTAAGAGGGAAAATGCTGACTTAAATAAATGATAATGATAAAACACCAAGGAGTTTCATGGGTACCAATTCAATGGAAATTTGTATTAAAATAAGAGCCCCCGTGAGAATGTTCACGGGGGCTCTTTTTTTTGGAAGAGCCCCCGTGGACAAAAAAAATTATTTGAGCCCTGTATAGTACTTTTGTAGAATCATGACCGACTGAGAAAAGCATATGCACATCATTGAACTTAGAAGGGGTAAATGAAAATACATCATAAATTAATCTAGTGAAAAATGCCAAATTCTTACACGAGGAAATAGAACAAATCGGTAAGGTAGAAGGAGAAGAAAACTTCTAAAGATAAAGATGCAGAAAAGGGGGCGAAACAGGAAATATGTTAAATGGTACCCCCACAATTTTGACACGTCCAGGAAACTGATGTAAAAAAGGAGGGATTTTTGGAATTGCTTTGCGAAGACAAAGTTGTTTTCGTAAAACTAAAAAAAAAAAAAAAGAATTCAACGGTAAAATAAAAATCTACTTATCAGTATTATTGACATTTGAAAGAAAAAGAAATTTAAAGCGATTTTAAAAATTCAACGAAATGAAATAATGAAGTGTTTCAAACACCAAAGACTGTTCGTTTCAAGTTTGGAAAACACTAGACGATCTGGGATACACAATCGCTCCTTCTTACTTGTCTGTTTTTATAACCCTTAAAGGAAAATACTAGCATCTATACGTTACTAGATGAAATGTTTAACATTGAATTTTTTTTTTGATAATACACATTACCCTATAGGGAAGTGTTGACATACATATTTACAGATCGGATGCAAACGGTAGACTAGTGTAATACTTTATGAATAAATCTAATGAGGTGTATAGCTGGTACTAAGGGAGGGGGGGGGGGCAATAATTCTGGAATTATTTATGTCGTTTACAAAGGCCAAATCACTGGGGGGGGGTTTAATTACGGGGACAAAGCTTGAAGGACAAGTCCACTCCAAAAATAACTTAATTTTAATAGAAGCAGAAAAATCAGACAAACCAATCAAAAAAGTTTGAGCAAAATCGGATGACTAATAAGAAAGTTATGAATTTTTGAAAAAGTATGTAAAACTATGGAACAATGAAAAGCACAAGACAAATTGGGAACTCACTCATGTTTATTTATTTTTATTTATTTCTAATCTTTTGACAGGGTAGCCCATTCACCAACAAGTAGTGGTCTTCCATGGGGCCCTGAATAAACATGAACATATTGTTACGAATATGCAAATGAGATGTTGATTGATATGGAGATTCCAATCATGTTGCTCGAGTTGAGAGTAATAAACGGATCAAAGGTAACCAAATCGTCTTGATTTTCTTTATATATTAATGTAAATGAGAGTTGTGGAAGGGCCAATGTGAGTTGATTGTCCCGACCTAACAGATTGGGGCTTGTCTCAAGAGCTAGATATAGTAACATAAATTATGCTGTTTTGTTACTTTTCCGATCCGAAATTCGTATTGTTTGGAGTTTGCCTTTTGTCCCATTCATGGGTTTTGGTGTGGTTTTCGCACACATTTAATGACTGTGGAATGTCTGTGCTGTAGTCATGGTAGTGCAGTGTAGCGTCCATAATAGGGTTAAGCCTACACAGTTTGATTTTGTTTTGTACTGCATGATAGCTCGAGTCTTGTCTGGGGTATATGCCCCTTAGATGTAGTCTCATTGGTATGAAATTCACTGCACATCTGCTGCGGTTGTCTGGTATTCTGGTCCTGGTTTTGCTTGTTCTTGCATGGCAGTCGTTGAAGGAGTTAGTCGGATTTACTTTTAACTTTGCCTCGGCTTCGTTTCTACTTCTAGGGTAATGGCCTAGATTAGTTGTTTGCATGCAATCTAGTTTGCTACACATCTGATGTAGTGTGGGACTGTGGGTACTGGACTTTCTGTAAATTATTCCATGTTTCACGTGTGTTTGTGTGATATTAAGACTAGATCTATACGTGTAAGTGTAAGAGTTGATGAAATCTAACAAAACAATTGACTTGAGTTGTGGAGGTGGAGTCTCAATATAACCCTCTGCTCCATGGCTACATGTATATCAATTTCACGGAATCGGTGATAGTTTGATGCTTAATCAATTTTGTTTTGCTTAGTCGGTTGGCCAATTTTTTTTGTTTCATCTGTTGTTGGACTATACTCTGTGTTGATTCACATTCAACATTTTTCTTGGATTTTCCTTCCAGTCGTCAGGACAATTGACCTACTTTGTGAGACTTGTGTAACTTGCACAGACTAGATCTATACAATGGCTGACTTTGATATTGAAAAGTTTTTGAGTCAGGTCTTGACCATTGGCCGGTTACGTCAGCTACGAAAGGTTGATTTAACAGCTGTAGGAACAAAGCTATCGGTAAATCTAACTGGTCACAAAAGCAAGGCAGAAATAGTTGATGCAATTACAGCCCATACAGGACTGAGCGCTGCGACGGCCGCGGCCCGAGCGGACGCGCCTACAACTAATGATAATGGTGGTACTAATAACCAAGATAAAGCTACCAGTGAAGAGGTTGACCTTGATTTAGCTAAGATTGAGCTAGAGGAGAGAAGAGATAGAATAAAGGCTGCTGAGCATGAGAGAGAAATGGAACGAAAGAGGTTGGAATTTGAAATGATACGCCATAATGATGTGACTTCTCAGGGCAGTCAGTCTGGTGAGAGAGACAAGAGGTCTATGGAAGCTGGGTTCTCTGCTAGGGTTAAGCTTGTTCCTAGATATGATGAAAATGAGTTAGATTCATTCTTTCTTATGTTTGAGAGGATTGCCAAGAGAATGGAGTGGCCGGAAGATGAATGGGCATTGCTCATCCAACAAGTGATTTCTGGTAAAGCTCAGTCGGTTGTGTCTGCACTGAGTTATGAGCAGGCATTTTATTATTGGACAATGAAGGATGCTATTCTTCATTCATTTGAGTTGATTCCAGAAGCCTACCGTCAGAGGTTTCGCAATCTCAGGAGAGAAACTGGAGAGACTTGTGTAGAGTTTGCTTGGAAAAAAGAAGTTTCCTTCGATCAGTGGATCAGATCTTTGAAAATAGATGCCACATATGATTCTCTTCGAGAGATTATGCTCATTGATGAGCTTAAAAGATGTATGTCTCAAGAGGTTAGGACATATGTCAATGATAATATAGTTAGTGATGTGAGAAAGGCTGCCATGTTGGCAGATGGGTACGAATTGACACATAAAGGGAGTAGTTCACCACTTACTAGGCGTAGGAATCAATCTAGGTCACCTACGACTCAGAGAAAGTCAGGTAACACCGGCACTAATCAGAGTAGTGGTTTTGGAACTGAAGGCAGACTTCTCTGTGCCTACTGTAAGAAAGAGGGTCACCTTAAGACGCAATGTCCACGACTAAAAGTAAAAGAAAAAAATCTTGAACAAGAAATTCCACAGCCTAGTGGCTTTGTGTGCATAGCAGCAGTCGGCATGCAAGAACGTGTAATGAATGATCACAATGAAACAGGAAGAAGTGATCAAGTAAGAGATGTTGGACGTGATGAGGAAATTGATGAAGGATACCTAGACTTTGTTTCTCATGGCACGGTTAGGTTCAGTGTTGATGATAAGGAGTTGCCTATCACGATATTGAGGGACAGTGGTTCTATGAAAACGTTGCTTATTGCTGATGAGTCATCCTTGGAGACAACAAATTTCACAGGCAAGAAAGTTTTGATTCACGATGTGAATGATGGTTTCAAACCGGTTCCATTATATATCATCGAGCTTAGCAGTGGATTAGTTTCTGGACCAGTGACTGTTGGCATTGTTACTAAGTTGCCGATGAGGGGAATTTCGATGTTGCTTGGCAATGATTTAGCCGGAAGTAAAATGTTGCCATCACCGGTTGTGTGTGTAACTCCTGTGGTGACAGGGAAAATGGAAAGTGAAGTTCCTGGTTTTGTCCCTTCATGTGTAGTTACTAGAGCCCAGGCTATGAAAAAGAAGGAAGATGACACTGATGGTGGAGTCAATTTTGGTGACACTTTTTCCAGAACGTTGGAGGAGGGTCAAGATGACCAGAGTCATGCTAAGACTATCTTCAGTCAGCCTGTCTTGATTGAGGCTCAGAAAGCAGCAGAGGACTTGAAGAAATTGTATGATGTTGCTGTACCAGCAGGAGAAGCTGAAAAAGTGTCACAGTGCTTCACCACAAAATGTGGTGTGCTAATGTCAAAACCAGTGCTGGATGCTCCGAACTTCCAGAATCCTTTTCAGCTTGCCGCTGACGCCAGTGATGTAGGAGTTGGTGCTGTTCTCCTACAGATTGATGACATGGGTCTCCTGAAACCCATTAGCTACTTTTCCAAGAAGCTCAATCCCCACCAGCGAAGATATTCTACTATAGAGAAGGAGTGCCTTGGTCTCGTCTTGCCAGCTCAGCACTTCAACGTGTACCTTAGCAACTCTTCAGAGGTGACTGTATTCACAGATCATAATCCATTGACTTTTCTTGAGCGCTTCAGGAACGAAAACCAGAGACTGTTTCGTCGGAGCCGGTTTCTCCAGCCTTATGGACTGAAAGTGACTCATATCAAAAGAAAGGATAATATAATCGCAGACACGCTTTCTACAGCTTAAGCAAGCCTACTGAACATTTGACAAATTGTGAAGAAACTAGAACCTTAATATTTTGTCTTTATTCGCCATAAGGAAGCTACACGCGATTTATTGTTTTGTATCTGTACATGTATTTTAACCAGACAATTTTATAATTTTGAACAGTGATATAAATGATCATGTATGAACATTTCACCTATCTACAGGGAGACGCCAGTATGGACAGTGAACTATATTCTGTGGAAAAAATTACACCATATGTCATTGCTTCCTTACCTGTGCCTTCATGTATAATGATATCATGTCTTTTCTCGATTGTGTTTGTATGTTATTCAGAAAAGTTTTCTTTTGATTAAAAAAGAACAGTTATTGTTCATACCAAGCACTTTTAACTATGCTATGCAAAGCTTCATGCATTTTCCATTTCATAACAACAACAAAATGATTATGATAATAATTTGCATAAAAGACAACTGTTATCAATGTTACAGGTGTAAAACAAAAGTGTAGCATCACAATTTGCGTAATATTGTTACACAGATTTCAAAGATTGTAGACTGCCAGTATTGCATATGCATGTGTTCGTGATTTAACTTGATAAGTCTTGCTTATTTGTTTGTATTTAAACAAGTTTCAATTTATAGCTTGCATGCTCAGTAACTCAACAGATTATGTTTCTCATGAAATGTGTACACGAAATATGTATGTACCCTTATTCTTGCATTTAATGTCAGAAATATTTCAAATCGAGCTGTGCACAGTTATGTGGATCATTATAACATATTGCTTTTGTTGACCGACATATTTAATGAGACTCTGCATGCATTCCGACATAGTAATGAGGTGTCGTCATAGCAACGCGTCATGTGACTACGTTGTGCGCGTTCATTATATGAATATGCAATCACCTGTTATTGTAGTTGTGCGCATTTAGGATATCGGCGCCTGTGCTGAATATTCAGTGTTTCATTTATCGCGCGTGCTTATTAGCTCATATATTCATGTATTCATATATTCATTATGTGTGATGTGTAGAGATGTGTTTCGACCACCACAGTTTGTGGTTCTTTACAAAACACAGGCATTGTGTCTGATTAATGTCCTGGTACTTACTTCCAGGATTCAGGAAGAGAACATACATGTATAATGTTATCTATCGAAGTTGTTTTCATTTTTCTGCAGTTTGTGTTTTGTTATTGAATGTTGAAATGAAAGGACTAATCGGTCTGTCTTTGATATTAGAAAAATGATGTTCATATGCCAGCTTGTTATACATTTTGTGTGGTTAATTCTCGCCTTTAGATCTTACTATTGTTCAGAAGAAAGTTCTAACTACTGATAGAAACTTTCTTTTATGGGGGGGGGAGATATGTTACGAATATGCAAATGAGATGTTGATTGATATGGAGATTCCAATCATGTTGCTCGAGTTGAGAGTAATAAACTATCCAAAGGTAACCAAATCGTCTTGATTTTCTTTATATATTAATGTAAATGAGAGTTGTGGAAGGGCCAATGTGAGTTGATTGTCCCGACCTAACAATATTCACATCGTTTATAACGTTTATACAAAACAGTTTAAAAAAATAATACTCATTTGCAAAATAAACATATATCATTAACCTAGTAAACAGTAATGTCAATAGGAAGATATTGATTAGGTCGCAATTATGTGAATAAGTCATGTTAATATTACAGTACATGCACTTAGTGTATGTTCGGCTGAGCCATTCACAAATTACAACTTTGTTTAAACAATTTCTTAAATGAATTGAGGAAGTCGTTCTCAACGAATTATCTAGCTTATTCCATTCAAATATGGAAGAAACAATTGGGCTACACTTATAACAATCAGTGTGAAATCTAGGCACACGTAAACATCCACTGTCTATTTGCCTTGTATGATGCTCATGTACATCATTAGGATTGATTAAGCCTACCTGAAGGTAAGAAGGTGCTAAGTTATGAACGCATTTATATATCATCATAACGCGACTTAACTCAAACCGCTTGTCTAGTGTCGTCCATTTAAGACTTGTGAACAAATCAGCCGACGGTGTGTCATATGTCTTGTTCAATATTATTCTTGCGGCCCTCTTTTGAATTTTGTGCAGCTTAGTTGTATAAGAATGAAATCTGTTTGACCATACTCATCAGTCTGTGACGTCATGTCCTCACTATCCACTTATTATTTTCTTTGTATTGATTATATAAATTTCCTATTTTTCCCCTAAGAATCTTATTTCTTCACATCAACATCCGAGTTTGAATGATAGTTCCAGTTAAATCATGAAAAATGTGATTTTGTATGAACTATTTATAGAGTGCGTCCAAGAAAAAACGAAACCGAGAAGTATCGATGTTCTATCATAACTTAATCACAACTATAATTAATGAATGATACATATTTTGAAAGCTTAGAGTCTCCTCTTTCATGTGATGCTACTCAGAGAATGCATATTTCACGCATGAGTGATTAAAAGCAATTTGAAGGAAGGAAACCAAAAAGACATTTGGCGGGCGGTATCTGAATTTCGAAGAAAAATTCACATTTCTAGAAAGTTGAGTTTTTGCCCTTTCATGACACCTCAATCAGGAAAAATGAGCGAGGAATGACAAAGTTTTGTTTGTCTAAAGTAGTGCTTGCATTTCCATAATTTTATTAAACGAATTCGTTTTCACTGGCTGCCTGCCGTATCAATAAACGAAATTAACAAAAGACTTAACTCCGTTTCGTTGACAATCAGCCGTAGACGAGAGTCTTTATGCATGGCTGATTGTCAACGAAACGGAGTTAAGTCTTTTGTCAAATCTGCTTTTTGCTACGGCAGGCACCCAGTGAAAACGAATTCGTTTGTTAAAATTATGAAAATGTAGGGGCTTCTTTAAACAAACAGAACTTTGTTATTCCTGGCTCATTTTTCTTGATTGAGGTATCATATGAAAGAGCAGAAAAAGAACTTTCTAGAAATATGAATCTTTCTTTGAAATTCAGATACCGCCCGCCAAATTACTTTTTGGTTTCCTTCCTTCAAACTGATTTTAATCACTCATGCGTGAAATATGCATCACATGAGTAGCATCAACTGAAAGAGGAGACTCTAAGCTTTCCAAATATGTATCATTCATTAATTATGGTTGTGATTAAGTTATGATAAAACATCGATACTTCTCGGTTTCGTTTTTTCTGGGACGCTCTGTATAACAAATCAATAATTATGAATACAATACAAATATTCAGAAAATAGTATCAATTCTTCAAAGTTCATAAAAGATTTTGTGAAATGTCATGCACGCAATATGATAAAAATCATATAACCTGGGCAAAGGTATGGGGGAATCAAGTTCTGGGAGGATAACAAGGGACATTAATGGGATTAAACTATATAAAGCAATTGATAAATAGTGAGGACATGACGTCACAAACTGATAACCAAATTGGCAATTTTTTCAAAAATTCATACCTTTCTTATTAGGTATCCGATTTTGCTCAAACTTCTTTTGATTGGACGGTTTGTCTAATTTTACTGCTTCTATTGAAAGTAAGTTATTTTTGGAGAGGACGTGTACTTTAAGTCAGTGTGCGAGTTATTATCTCAAAAAGAAATAAACCAGTTTACGGTCATGGGCGCCAATGTAATTTACGGGTAAACAAACCATTTAGGTTTACGCGTGAATCAAGATAGCGCCCATGCAAATTTGATGTGAGCGCACAGCGCAGGCAGTGATGTCATCATTGTTTTCAGATGCGCATGTATTGTTGCGTCACTGCTTGCACTGTGCGCTCACATCATATTTGCATGGGCGCCGTCTTAATTTACGCGTTATGAACAATGTAAAAGTGAAGGAAAAGTGAAAAGAGTTTCGGGATCAACGACGAAAATTAAATGTGTAAATTCTGCTAAAGATTTTGTTGATACTAGTTGAGTTGAAAATATACATTATGCTGTTGATCGTTTGGAGGGTCACGACATTCAGATTGATCAGGAATCAATCGATAATGTAGCTTGTTTATTAAAAAATATTTACCTTACGGCAGCCAAAAAAAGTGGAATGGTAAAAACCTATGGAAATTATAAACCTTGTAAATCTGGTCGAAAGCGGAAACCATGGTTTGATGCAAATTGTGCTCGGTTAAGGGCTCAGTATTTTCATCTTAAAATTCTTAGGAAGATTGATAAATCTGATAGTATTGAAAAGGAATATACCAAAGTTAAGAAAATGTATACAAAATCTATTCGTTCAGCTCAAAACAACTTTGATATAAAAATCCACAGTGAATTAAGAAATCTTAAAATCAATCAACCACAAGCATATTGGAAAATTATTAATTCAGCTAACGGTTTAAGTAATGAAAAAAAACCAATTGAAATTCATTCTCTTGAACAACACTTTCGTAGTCTGAGCCAAAATCAAAGAGATAA
The DNA here is from genome assembly GCA_035222895.1 of Strongylocentrotus droebachiensis. Lineage (NCBI taxonomy): Eukaryota > Metazoa > Echinodermata > Echinoidea > Camarodonta > Strongylocentrotidae > Strongylocentrotus > Strongylocentrotus droebachiensis. The sequence goes on from JAVYIG010002139.1 coordinate 248,751, forward strand.
TGCAGATATATTAGAACCTGACCAAATTCTTTCGAGCAATCAATGTATCAATCGTTCTATAAGCAGGGAAGAAATAACACGTCAAATAAATAGACTGAAAAACGGTAAGGCACATGGCGATGATTTAGTTCTAAATGAAATTTTGAAGTGTAGCACAAAGTCTGTTTTATCAGTAATCGTTAGGTTATTTAACATTGTATTAAAAAGTGGAATTGTACCATCTGAATGGACAATAGGGTTAATTCACCCTCTTTATAAAAAGAAAGAAATCCTTGTGATTCGAACAACTACAGAGGAATAACTTTGCTTAGTTGTCTTGGCAAGCTGTTTACAGCAGTCTTGAATGAGCGACTTACGTCTTATCTCGAAGATAATGAATTACTAGGTGATGAACAGGCTGGTTTCCGAAATGGTCATACAACGCTTGATCACATTTTTGTTCTCCATTCAGTGATCGATTTATATATCTCTTCAAAAGAGAGGGTTTATTGTGCATTTATTGACTACAAGAAGGCATTTGATTTGGTTGACAGGAGTTATCTTTGGAATAAATTACTTAAGAATAATGTTAATGGTAAGTTTTTCAATGTAATTAAGCATATGTATGCTCAGGTTAATTCATGTGTAATTTCTGGTACAGAAAAGTCTTCTTTATTTGATTGTAACATTGGTGTGCGACAAGGAGAAAATTTATCTCCGATGCTATTTGCCCTTTTTTAAATGACTTCAAACAATTCATTTGCGAAAAGTTTGGAGGGATAAATATTCTTCCTGACAAGATTGATGCAGCTGCGTATCAAAAGGGTATAGATGTATATCTCAGGCTTTTTACATTACTGTATGCAGACGATACAATAGTTCTTGCAAAAACTGAAAGTGATCTTCAGCTTGCTCTTGATGCAGTATCCGATTACTGTAAAAAAAATGGTTTCTTCAAGTTAACACAGCTAAAACCAAAGTTGTTGTATTTTGTCGTGGTAAAGTTCGAAAAATTCCTATATTTAAATTTGATCATGATATTGTAGAAGTTGTTGATGAATACGTCTATCTTGGAACTACTTTTAACTACAAAAACAAATTTCGTAAAGCACAACTTAAGCAACTTAATCAAGCTAGACGAGCAATGTATAGTCTATTATCTAAAACTTACCAACTGCACTTACCTATTGATATCCTCTTGGAATTATTTGATCAACTTGTGTTGCCTATTCTGTCTGCTCTATGGAAGTGAGATATGGGGATTTGAAGTGCTACATGATCTTGAAATTTTCCACATGAAATTTTGTAAGCAAGCCCTTTCTGTCAACAAAACAACTGCAAATTGTATGGTACTTGGTGAATTGGGGAGGCTTAAACTTGAGAAATATATCGAAAGCAGAATGATAAACTTCTGGTGTAGGATTGTACATAGTGGACAGGATAAATTTTCTGGTAAGGTGTATACTATCTTAAAAGTACTCTTTGAGAAGAATATATATCAGGCACCTTGGTAAAAAAAATCAAGCTGACTCTGGACAAAAAGGGGATGTCTAATTTATGGGAAATTTGTGAAAATACTAGCTGTGAGTTGGTCAAACAAACTGTGGAACGTCGATTGAGAGATTCTCATGCTCAGTATTGGTCTGCTTGTATGTACGATAATTCGCATTGTGTTAACTATCGAATCTTCAAACATTCTTTATGTTTAGAAAGATACTTAATCGATCTCAATAAAAGAGATCGGACAATATTAAGTCATTTTCGCTTTGGCAATCATTACCTGCCGATTGTAGCTGGTAGATATTCCAATACTCCAAGGGAAATGAGGCTATGTACGCTGTGCAATTTGCAATCGCTTGGGGATGAATTTCATTACTTGTTTGTATGCCCTACCTTTCGTTCAGACAGAAAATTGTTCATCGATAAATATTTTATTGAAAGACCAAATACACTGAAAATGGATCAGCTTTTTAACTCCAATAATGTACAAACACGTTTAAACTTAGTAAAATTCTGTCGAAAAATAATGCTTCGTTTTCATTAATTTAAGTATGTGCAAAAAACATGTTATGAGTTCAATATTAACCTTATTTTTCTCTTTTTTGTCTTATATCAATTTATTAAATTGATATCAAGAATATTTTCAGTAATTCATTAATTCAGATATCAATTTACTGGTGCCAGTAAATTTCTTTTTCAATTGCTGTCATTAATTTCGTCATTAATTATTGTTTTAATTAATATTATCGTTTTACTTTTGATTATTATTATTATTATCATCATCAATATTGTTATCATTATCATCATAATTTTTCTCACTATTGTCGATAGTGTTATTTTGTATGGATTAACATTAATTATATTTGTATTGTATATTTCACAGTGTTAAATTGACAAATTCAAATTGTTTGTAAACTTCTCCAATACCCCAATGTGGGTGACATGAGAATAAATTGTCATTGTCAATTGTCATTGTCATTGTCACTGACCTCTAACGCCATTTTAACTTACGGGTAAACAAACCACTGACCTACAAACCACTGACCTCTGGTTAGTGGTTTGTTTACCCGTAAGTTAAAATGGCGCCCATGTCTGCGCTTGCGCACTGTTGTAACCGTAAACTGGTGTATTAGACTCTATACAACATCGATTAGGCTCTCAAAGTAACCAACGGCGGAAGTCAACTAACCTCTCTACAAGCTCTGCAAATAGAGTGTGGCGAAATGCCTCAATTTGAGAAAACAAGAGATTGTTAAGAGGTTTGTACTTTGCTCTTATCTATAACTTGCGCGGTATTTGAAATGAGGTTACAGATCTAAATAGACTACAATTTTTTTGAGTGCCGTATTTACATAATGCGTAAGGAAATCTATTTGATCATTACATAACTGCATTCAAATTGCTGAATTATTTAATTTTAATGGAATTGGCGGGGAAATTGTTTAATGTAAATAAATGATAACCAGAAGGGCACTTTGACATTTGAATAAATATTTGATTGGTTTATAATAATAATAAATAATAACTTTTATTTACCCAGGGTAGCCACTTCAGTTGTGAAACTGTTCTTCCAGCGGGCCCCTGCATAACATAATATGTTATTTATTTGATTGCTTGTCATCAAATCAAGTCTAGAGGCAATAACTAGGTCTACTGCAAAAGATACGAAGTTCAAGTTTAGCCTGATTAGTACTTCCGATATCAATTGATTACGCCATATCACATTTGATATATTTTTGCTTGATATCTGTAATTGATTGAAAATAAAGTCTATTTACGTCTGTAGGCCTTGTGATAATGCGAAATGATAAGAAATTAAACAATGGAGACTTGACATAATTCAAATAAATGACGTTAGATTTTGTGTTTCTATTGATAAACCCCTCCACAAGTTATTTCTTGATTATAAAAGATTTTAGGCCAGACACATGTAGAAAATGAATTCAAGAACCATAAGGCATCCCCTCCCCCGAATAGCATGCATTGTCTAAAAGATAATATTTTTGTTACCACACAGGCAAATCTAGCTCCCGATCTCCATTTTCAAAATAGTGTTAGGTTAATTTAGATACCTTATGGCGATTTCTTCATTCAAGAGGGAGAACGTCGATCATTCCCCAGAGAGAGACATCCCTCATTCCCTTGGAGTCACTGACCCTCTATCAAAATGTGTATTTCACACAGTCACGCCCTCACTGATTTTAGATCTTATACCCAATGGCCCGAATTCACAAAGGAGGTTTGTCGACAAACCTTGGTTTTCGTGCGTCATATGACGCGTAACGACGCGTTTTTACAAACCAGGTTTGTAAAAAAAACGCGTCACAACGCGTCATATGACGTACATAAACCTCTTTTACTCGGTTTGTCGACAAACCTCCTTTGTGAATTAGGGCCAAAGAGTCTCAAGACCCACAATGCAATGCTTTGCAGGTTGTTAAATTGGGCTTGCTAGCGGAGCGAGCAGAGCGACCGAACAAGACGATTCTCATTATGGAATATTAATCTATGCATTCTCGAATCCTACAGCTAATGATCGTATGTAAAAACAGTTTCTTGTTCGCGAGAAGAACTAGGAGGTATGTATTGTTAGTGGCTGGAATAGCCTTCTTACGGACAGCCCACGAAGTACACAAGTGATATCCCTTGATCGAGCTTAACAGAAATAGGGCCAATAATGGCACTTCAAGCCCCCCCCCCCCCCCCCCCCCCATTTGTTTCTTCTTCTTTATAAACGATTCTTAGCGAGGCACGTGTAGACATTTTATTGTAAAATACCCTAAGGCCAAAAGTATAAAATATATCAAGGAAATATATTATATATTATCGTCTCATTAGTCGTTAATATGAATAAAAAAATAATATGTTTTTTGTTAAGAGCATCCTTACGGCTGTCATCAGCGCTGTTAATGATTGAAATGAAAGTCTAGTTTACGTCAGCAGGTCCTGTGATAAGTCCACATAATATGAAGTGAACGAATGGAGAATTAACATCATTCAAATAATTGACTTCCGAATTTGTTTCTATTGCCCGGTATATCTCGTACAAATGTCTACCATACTACATATACAACTGAAGCAACCGCACGCTTATGTCTTCCATTTTCTGCATTTCTGTATGAAGGGAAAATTGTACACTGTAATTAGGAAAACAGAAGGGCATTTTGACACTTGCATAAATAACGGTTTATTTTATCGCTTGTTGTATCAGTAGGCCTACTGCAAAAGATACGAAGTTCGAGCATAGCCTGATCTCTAATCCCAATATTAAGTGATTATGCCATATTACATTTGATATATTTATGTCTGATAAGCTTACAGTGGAGGTCACCAGTGCTGTTAATGATTACAATTAAAGTTTGTTTTACAGAAGGCCCTGTGATAATGCGAAATGATAAGAGCTTTAATAAAGGATACCTCTGAGTTTTTTCAACTGACAAAATATATTTTTAGATGAGCGATTGTTAGGCAATGTAGACCTGCATTCTAAAAGCGACACAAAGTCAAGTGATATCGCTTAACGGAACAAACATACAGGGAGTAGCGGCTACTTAAACCACCCCCCTCCACATCCCCACACGCAATATAATGTTTTCTTTATTTTAAAACAATTTAATATAGACACGTGAGGAAAACTAATTCAAGAAATCAGGCTTCCCTCCCCCCCCCCCCCCCCATGAATAAATATATAAATAATACATAAATAAATAATAATACATTCCTAAACTGCTCCTGATTACGGGTGACTAAAGATAAATAAAAACAATATTTCATCTCGTAAGTCGTAGCGAGTAGCAAATAGGTCCCTAAATTCCCCTCCCCACAATATTTTGTCTTCATAATAAAATAACTAATTATACACAAATACATTCACAAAAACCCCAAGACCCTCCTCCTCCCTCCTCCATACACACACAGAAAAACTTTTATACCAGCGCCTGAATACAGGTAGCTAGAAATAAATAAAACCAATATATAGTATTCTACTATTAAAGGCGTTAGGAGTGAGTAAAAAATATTGACTGCTTTGAGGGGCACGGGTTATACCCTTTCATTTTACATATCATACCTAATAATCTTATGAAATTGTTTGGTATTCCCATTGTTTACTTTTCCACATGAAAGTGTATGGAACAATCTGTCTTTAAAATATAAATTATACCTATTATATCACTACTGAACTCCCTCTCGCAGTCAAACACACACGCACAATTGCAACTGAAACACGCGCGTGCGCACACATCCTTGGTAAGATATGTGCACATACATGTACAAATGTAACCGACTAAAGTGAGGCATTTGTGTTGTGCAGTTTTGTGTTGTGTTGTACCGTGTTCTGTAATCATCAAATTACTTTATTGATATGTTATCATTGTAAATATGCTATGTCGTTGAGTTTTATTTTCAATAAAAACAAAAATACTTAAACAAAAACAAACAAAAAATGATATGTGCACTCTGTTCCATCCCTTGCCCTAATGCGCTGCCTCTGTGCCTTATGTTATATCAAGCAAAGCTGGATGTGTTGATTAAAGGCACCCCGTACAAACTAGGGGGTCGTTTTTTAGTTTTATTTTGCTCGAGATGGGGGGTGTTGATTTATAATTTAAACAGTTGGCAACCCTACCCCCCCCCCCCCCTTATAAAAAAAAAGCTTGTACGAGCTTGAAAGGCCTTACCCCCAAAGTGCTTCACTGACATAAATGTGTGCATTTTGCATAATTTATAAACTGTTTATCAAAATATTCTTATACAAACATACACACCAAAAAAAAATCTTATACATAGCTTATTGCCAATAGGAACAACCATGGCAAACAGGAAATTGTTATGAGAATCTACCTGCTCTTTTCTGTAACACACGCGGTATTTGAAATAAATTAAACAGATCTAAATAGACGCAAATTTATTTCATGGATTGATCCATTTGATTATTTCAAAAGATGCATTGATTTTTTTTTTTTTAATCAAACTGGTGTTTGGCGGGAAAATGTTACAATATAATAAAATAACCGGAATCCGAAGGGAATTTTGACACAATTGCATATAACGGTTGCCTTTATTAATAATAATAATAATAATAAAAACGTTACTTATAAAGCGCTTACCACCGAAGTCTCTAAGCGCTATATACAATTACATCTTATACAAAACTAAAAATGCAAATAAACCTACAAATTACAATACATATGGAATACATATCAAAGGGAACAGAGTTAATCAATCATCAAACGCAATTTTGAATAAATGTGTCTTGAGACTAGTTTTGAAAAGGTTAACGGTTTGACAGTTTTTTACATTTAAAGGTAATCTGTTCCAAAGTTCAGCAGAAGCTTTGCGAAAGGAACGATTACCATAAGAGAGAGTTGACACAGAAGTAGATACGAGGTTTAACTGTGAAGATGACCGTAAATTGCGTGAGGGTTTGTATTCCTCGATTAATTCTTGCAGATAAATTGGTGCCAATTCATGAATGCATTTATAAGTTAAAACTAAGATTTTGTACATAATGCGGTACGTCACCGGCAACCAATGCAATTCGCGAAGTACTGGGGTGATGTGTTCACAAGAACGCGTGCGTGTTACAAGCCTGGCAGCAGAGTTTTGGATTCTCTGGAGTTTTGCAATGTGCGACTCCGGAAGGCCATAAAGAAGGCTGTTACATTGATCAAGACGGCATGTAATAAATGCATGTATAAGCGTTTCGGTAGATTTTTTATCAAGAAAATTTCTAATACGACCTATCTTGTACAAGGCATATGAAGCTGAGCGACAAATATTTTTTATATAATCATCCATCCTAAGATCATTTTCAAAGATGACACCAAGGTTACGTGCACTTTTGACAGGTTGTATCGGAACATTAGCAATTTCAACAGATGGTAAATGGGAGGACTTTCTGAATCGAGATGTTACATGTATAACCTCAGTTTTATCCTCATTTAACTTCAAATCATTAGCAGTGGACCAAGCTTTGATATCATTTATACATCTTTCAAGTTTAGTAATAACAGAATGGTCGGAATCACGTTTCAAAACAACATAAACTTGGGTGTCATCTGCATATATCATTCGGCCTAAACCATGCGCTTCAATAATATCTTCAAGTGGTGCAGTGTACAGAGTAAATGATAAAGGGCCGATGACGGATCCCTGAGGAACACCTTCAAGTGGAACATGAGGTTTGGATAATGAGTCATTAATGACAATAGATTGTGAACGATTCATAAAGTAGGTTTTAAACCAATTCAAGGCAGTACCTGATACACCATATCTATTACGTAAGCGATCAAGAAAAACATCATGACTGATAGTATCGAAAGCCGCAGAATAGTCTAAAAGTATTAAAACAGCTTCATCACCTTGGTCCACAGCTAACAACAAATCATTATATACACGTAAAAAAGCAGTTTCAACGCTATGAGAAGATCTATAAGCAGATTGCATTTTACTACACAGATTGTTTGATGATAGATAGCCCTGAATTTGAGAAGCACAAGCACGTTCAATTGTTTTAGCAAGAAACTTAAGGTTGGCAACAGGCCGATAGTTTTTCAAAATTTCACAATCCAAATTTGGTTTCTTCAAAAGAGGAGTGATTTGTGCCGATTTCAAAACATCAGGAAATTGACCACTTTGAATAGACATGTTTATAATTTTGGTAATGACTGGTAAAAGCTCATCTAAACAGTTCTTAAGCAGCCATGTCGGCATTGGATCGAGACTACATGAAGTTGATGGAGATTTCATTATTATAACTCTGACAGTATTTTCTGATACTGGTGAAAATTCAGGAAATGAAGAATTGCAGGAATCAAGCATGGATATGGAAACATCCGTTTTTGATGAATCCTTAAGAACATGTTTGATACTCCTAATTTTGTCTGTAAAAAAGTCAGAAAAACGTTCAGCAAGTGAAAGATCAGAATCGCCAGAAGGTAACACCTTGGGTACTTTTGGTGTGCACAATTTGTTGACTTTTTGAAATAGCTGCTTTGAATTACAACCTTCAAATTGTTTTGAATGATGGTTTTGTTTAGATTGTTTGATCATGCGATTATATTCATAACATTGGTTTTTGAAAATTTGTCTGTCAACTTCTAATTTAGAAGCAACCCAACGTCGCTCAAGGCGTCGTAAGATCCGTTTCATTTCATGTAATTTTTCATTGAACCAAGGTGCGTTAGGACGACACCTGATTGTGCGAGTTATTAAAGGTGCGTGCTTGTCTTTAAGGTCATTTAGAACAGAGTCATATTGACAAACCAAGTTGTCCAATTCAGATGCGGGAGATTTATACAGAGGTGAATTTAATATATCAGAGCGAAAGACATTAATATCAATATCGCGAAATTTACGGAAAGAGATTTTGATTTTTGCTGGTTTTGGTCGCGCAATATTCAAATTACATATCACAGCAGAATGATCAGACGGCAAATAACTGGTAGTATTTAAATTTGAGACAAAGTTATCAGTATTTCGAGTTAGGATGAGATCAAGAGTGTGTCCATCTTTGTGGGTGGGTCCAGTTACATATTGAGTAAGTCCAGCGGAGGTTATGAGATCTGTAAAAATAGTAGCCTCTCTATCAGTCGAGTCATCTACATGAAAGTTGAAGTCTCCGGCGATGAGAAGTAAACCAGGTATAGATGCAATATCCTCCAAGAAGGTGCCAAACTCACGAAAGAAAATCGGTGCCAAATGCTGCTTATCTTTTGTTGTTTGAGGCCGATAAAGAATGATGAGGCGAAGAGGTTTTTGGGAGTTAGATGATACAGCTACATCGATATATTCAAAAGAATTGAATGATTGAAGTTCGGTTTTGTGAATTTTAGGTCTACTGCAAAAGGTTCGCAGTTCAATTAAAGTTGTATTTGTACTACTAATATTGTTTACTGTTTTCAGGAACCGCATAGCGTTATTGAAAGTGCTGGGGCTAAACATGCTCAGCTCGGGGGCTCGGTTCTGCACGATTTTTTTCTTGGTGGTGGTGGGGGTCTATTGGACTCCAATGGGCGTGTGTTCCAAGCAGGGCCGGTGGTTTGCATCCCTTTTGGTGGAGGGAAGCAGGAGCTGGGCAACGCAACATTCATGGGAACATATGGCGGATAAATGGGGAAAATAAAAGTTAGCATTCTACCAACGCACTTTGAAAAATACATTTCTTTTGGCGAGTGAGCGCAGCAAACGAGAAAAGAAAAAAATTGCACTCTGTATCGTATGAAAAGTCGTTTAAACCACACAGGCAAATGTAACTCCCTTTCTCTGTTCTCTCAATGGTATTTGAAAGCTTAATACATACCGTTAATTTAGACAATTTCTTGCAATTTTCTGTTAAATTTAAGAGGGGACGACGACAACAATATTGCAGGGGGACACATCCTTGATTCCCTTTGAAACACTGACCCTCTACGAAGCACCATTAGCAATTGTATTTCATACTATCGAGCCTGCATCATTTTTGTTTATATATACATAACGAATCTCAAGACCCTTAATGTAGTACTTTATATTATGCAAGGGAACGGAGCAAGAAGACTTTTAATTTAAGATGCTGAAGAATGCATTCTATAGCATCCTACAGCTAATTATGTATTGTCAATAGCAGTAATAGCCTTCTTATGGGCAGCCGACGAAGTAGGGTTTGTGCTGAAAAGAAGTACGGGGGCTACAGTCCCTGCGGCCTTCCTCTCAGGTTCCGTGGCCCATGGATTATATCAAATTTCATATATTTGTGCTTGATAACCTTACAGTGGAGGTAATCAAGCCAGTGTTAATGATTGAAAGAGAAGTTTGTTTTACGTGTGTTGGCCCTCCAATAAGGCGATGATAATAACTTACACAATGGATACTTGAATATAAATTAGTATTGACAAGATATCCTTAAATAGTCTTCGGCTTGGTACTTTCTGAAGTGTACAATGTGATATCCCTCGATCAAACCTCATCACGCTGATAGGTATACAGGTAGCCAGAAATAATAAAAGTGAGAAAATCATCGTCTCCTCAGCCTTTATTCGTAAATAAAATTTCGTGGCTTCTTTTTGGAACGATTACAGGCATGCCGGATTTTCATTAAGTTTACTTAAATCTGCTGCTCCTTGGCAAGGGCTTACACATTATCTCAAACAAATTTCAAACATCTAAAAGCTTTGCTATAACGGTAAGCTTCCCTTAAAGGGGAACAATTACCCCCCCCCCCTAATAATTAATAAACTGTTATTGTTGAATCGTGACAACTTACATTGTCAAGATGATAATTGGAGAGGGTTATTTTACACCAAGGCCAGCACGGCAGCCAACTCTTCTCGCTCGTCCGTGTCCAGAAGCGCTGACGTGGTCGACATGCAAGTCTGCTTACAGTAAAAAGTCTAGAATTTGTGAGAATGTACTTAGACTCGCTGGTATTAGTTTTTGTTATTTTACTTGAAAATACTTGAGGAAGCACTTATTATTGAAAAAAAGAGAAATCCATTTCCTAAAAGGAAAGCCTTTTTGTCTGTGTCTGTGTCTCTGGCCTTCTTTCTCCTTCTCTCTCTCTCTCTCTCTCTCTTTCAATCATTTTAGTACTGACAACGATGATTGTGAGGTGTACACAAAAAAAACAATCATTGAATGATTTCACTTTGGACCAATCTCAAAGGCAGGCCGACACAATAGTGCCCCAGACCCCCTCTCCTCCCCCCCCCCCCCCCACACACACACGCACTCACGCAAGCACGCTCCTTTATAACTATAGTCATGTTCAACGGGGGCTTCCTAGTCGGCGTAAGCTAATCCCTGCAGCATTAAATATCCCATAAATATTTTACTTACACCATTAGCTGTCCCCTTACTCGGACGAACTTGCCACCGACTCAGTCTTACTCAGCGTAACTTCTTGAAGTCAAGGTCGGATCCAGGATTTTTCCGAAGGGGGGGGGGGGGGGGGGGGGGGGGGCGTGAAATGTACGAAATTGCGAGCGCGAACCGCGAAGCCTTTGCGGTGTGGGATCTGGAAATTTGTTAACCTTTAGATGCTCTATGGTACATACTGAGGCATTTCTGAATGAGTAAACTGAACATTTATTGATATGAATTTTTTAAAGTTAAAAGGGGGCGTTAAAGGTCGCTCCCCAGACGTAAATAATCATATCTGATTTGAAAAAGAAAAAAATTACACACACACACCCACGCCCCTCTGGATCCGCCCTTGGAAGTGGTGGCGCCTGCACTAGTCGACCTCAACCCACCTTCCGCATCTAAATCGCTCGAAATTTAATTTTCATTTTCGATTGTTAACAAACAACCCTCGTGAGTCACAGAGTCCGAGTGCCAAATGAGAGCATCCACGCGGTCAACTAACGCTACCCTCTAGGCATGTTAGCGCGTTACTCCTGGATAATCCAGAAGTAAATCGGTCGGCATAAAGGTCGGCGTAGCTAACACGACTATCGTTCAGACGATCACTACGCCGACGCCGACCTCATCATATTAACGCCGACTAGCTCTAAAAACGACCATTACGCCGACCAAAATTGCCATCGTGTGAACTACTTTTCATACATCGTCTGGCAAAAGCTATCCCAGGATTAACATTCCGCATAAGAAACAAATAAACGAAAACTGTAAGCGCGAACAACCACACCGTAGAAAAATGTTCCCCAAAGATCAATTCAATTCAATTCAATTCAATTTTATTTCGTCCAATAATAACATGGAAATTCATTTTGGGATTTTACATATTGCGTTTACATTAAATTTATGTATAAAAGACATCAAAAGCGTGACATTGAAATAGGAAATAATAACATTCAAAATCGTTTAGAAATTGGAAAAATATAACATGACATCGACACAATGCACAAATATACAAAGTAAAAAGGCCCCAAAATTTTCAACATAGCTTTAGTACACAATACCCCGATCCCTTGCACCCCCACCCCAGAAACTCATCCCAGCCGGAGGGACATAGAGAGAGAGAGAGAGAGAGAGAGAGAGAGAGAGAGAAAGAGATAGGGACAGAGACAGAGACAGTGAGAAATAACGAGAGACGAAGATAGAGATAGAGGAAGAGGAAGATATAAGAGAGAAAATAAAAGAGAGAGACAAACAAAGAGAAAAGAAAGAGAGAGAGTGAGAGAGAGAGAGAGAGAGAGAGAGGTGGGAGAGAGGTGGGAGGGAAGGAAGGAATCCCAACCCACAGTACGGGCAAACCCGAATTCAGAGATAATTGCACATAGTTCATAATACATACATACACTGGCTGTACTTAAAAAGTGATGATAGATGTGTGAGCTATTCCAAGTAAAAACAGTTACATTTAAAAAATTAGCTCTATTTTCTTCGTACATACATCCTGCAGTGGGAACTCATCATTTGAATGATAATAATACGTAGACACATGAATATTGAAGACATGGATATTGCACATAGTGAGGACAGGTTTTCAGTCATTCATTAATGCATGTCAAGGAGATACAAACGACCAGTTTCGCAATGTATCCAAACAGAATGCACAGGTTCCCGCGAGGCGGCCGAACGCGAGCGATTCCACCCACCTGCCAAGAGCGACCGCACCCCGAATAGACAGAGCGCGAATTGCACACACCAGCCGCAACCAGGCTGGGCAAGCGTTAATGTTTGCCCAACCTAGCAACAACAAATGTGCGCAACCCACACCCCGCCCACCGAAACGCGATCACTCCTAACAGGCGAGCGAAACCACACGCATCCAGGTACCCCACGCGGACCCATGCACCCAACTCGAACACATTATGCTAAGTTCACACCGACGCCGAATTGATGGCGCATTAAATCGGCGAGCAAAGCGGCGGCAAAGCGTAACAAAGCTTAACTAGACTTGAAATCGTCACTTAGACGAATTAGGTGATACGTATGATAATGGTTTACATAACGAATAATGCATTACATGATATATTATTTTATAAAATGCTCCTCCCATAATGATCCATCCATATGTCAAGATTGAATTGTGTCTCCTTGATCATCATGGATCTAGGGAAGATAGATTGTGACTATATATGACCATTGACCCTGTGCAGTAACCAGTTACACCCTTTGACTCTAATTTACATCATGAAGAACGCATTTTGACGATTTTTTTCTTATTCAAAGAAATGAAAATGTAATTGATAAATAAGAGCACATGCCTGAATAATAAAAAGTGAATAGTGTTTGACGTCACGATGTTCCGGCGTAAATAAAAGGTCAACATAAAAATGGATCTAGGGAAGATGGATTGAGACAATATATGACCATTGACTCTGTGCAGTAACCAGTTACACCTTTTACTTTAATTTACATCATGAAGAACGCAATTTGACGATTTTATCTTCTTCAAAGAAATGAAAATGTAATTGATAAATTAGAGCTTATGCCTGAATAATTAAAAGTGAATAGTGTATGACCTCACGATGTCCCGGCGTAAATAAAAAGTCAAAATAAATGAGGGAATACATTAGCGATCATTTTGAGTTGTCGACAAGAGATTCGCTAGTTACTTGAAAATAAAATCTTTAAATATCGGATGGATATATATTGTCACTGTATAAGGAATGTGGATTAGAGGGATATTGATATGTTAGTCTTTCTCGAAGGCTTATCAATTAAAGGAATACAAAAAATTGAATGGATTGCGCTCAAGAAATTATATACAGTATTGCCAGTAAATTTCACGAGATCAATGTTAAAATCTTCTATTATATAAACCTGTTTATGTTCAGTATAAGTTTTCTGTAAAAAAAATTCAAAGACAGGGATGAAATCATTGATATTTGATTGAGGTTTCCTATATATGACACCTACAATAATATGCTTATGTCTCGGCGAGTTGCTTTCAATAAACAGTGATTAATAATTGTATTATGGGTATAATATAAATATATCATTGCGTATTTCATATTCAAAATTGTCAGCGACCAGTAGACCAACACCTCCACCCTTTCCTACTTGGCGACTAGAATGTATAAATGAATAACCAGACACATTAAATAATAGTGGCGTACTGTCATTAATCCAAGTTTCAGAGAAATCTATACATAAAGTACAGATGAAATTGGGTAAAGCATTAAAATGTATGTTTAAAACTACGGGAATTAAAATGTAAAATACTAAAATGATAGTCAATGTTACTGAATTCAGTCGTAAAATCTTCATCAATATAATATTTACAGTTCAGAAACCTACTGAAATGAAACTCATCTTCTTTTTGGATAAATAGTTTAAATCATTGATATCAGTGTAAGTATCTGTAGTATTACTACCAAATATTAAATGAAGTTCGTCATTATTCAAGTCTTGAATAGGAAATGACGAATGGGTACAGAGTGGGTTATTGATATAGACAAAGGCTTATGTTCCCTATAACGCTTATTTTATATATTTTATTACCAGAAAAGAAAAAAAAGTCAGTCAGTCACTCAATAGTGTCTGACAGTAAAGTCTAGAAAGTAAAAGTGTTTCCTTACATAATTTGAATACAAGGACACTGCTAACGTTTAAGTTTCACAAATAGGGACATACGTGACATAATTCATCATTTCAACATTCAATTGAAAATTGTGACATGATCTCATCATCTGATCGAAAAACTAAGAAGCACCGTTTTTATAGCCCATGGTCTCAGCTATAACATACCCAAATTTGGGAGAAGACAGAGCACAAATTTATTTATTTTTATTTTTATTTATTTCTGATCTTTTGACAGGGTAGCCCATTCACCAGCAAGTAGTGGTCTTCCATGGGGCCCTGAATGAACATATTTACATCGTTTATAACATTTATACAGAACAGTTACAAAAATAATACTCGTTTGCAAAATAAACATATATCATTAACCTATAGTAAGCAGTCAGTAGGAAAATATTAATTAAGTCGCAAGTATGTGAATAAGTCATATAAATATTACAGAACATGCACGTAGTGTATGTACGGCTGAGCCATTCACAAATTACAACTTTGTTTAAACAATCTCTTAAATGAATTGACAGAGGAAGCCGTTCTCAACGAATTATCAAGCTTATTCCATTCAAATATGGAAGAAACAATTGGGCTACACTTATAACAATCAGTGTGAAATCTAGGCACACGTAAACATCCACTGTCTATTTGCCTTGTATGATTGCTCATGTACATCATTAGGATTGATTAAGCCTACCTGAAGGTAAGAAGGTGCTAAGTTACGAACGCATTTATATATCATCATAACGCGACTTAACTCAAACCGCTTGTCTAGTGTCATCCATTTAAGACTTGTGAACAAATCAGCCGACGGTGTGTCATATGTCTTGTTCAATATTATTCTTGCGGCCCTCTTTTGAATTTTTTGCAGCTTAGTTGTATGAGAATGAAATCGGTTCGACCATACAACAGAGCAGTAATCTAATCGTGGCAACACTAGACTGTTATAAAGTAACTTTAACGATTTTTGAGGCAAAAAACTCTTTGCTCTCTTTATCATGCTAATGTTTTTCTGGGTAAGTTTACTTACGTTTTCGATTTGTTTAGACCATTTCAATTCTTCATCTATCAAAAGTCCTAAGCATTTGGTGAATTGAACTCTTTTGATCAAATTGCCGTTTAATGAAATGGTTAAAGATTCAATTTTCTTGAGATTAGCAGGAGAGCCTATTAACATGACACAAGTTTTTTCAGTGTTAAGAACAAGACGATTTTCCTTAATCCATGCCATGACTCTGTTTAACGCAACAGTTAATTTTTCTTCCACAACAGTTGCATCATTTGCACTGACGGTAAGTGTCGTATCGTCAGCATACATATCTATGATACCTTCAGGAGTACATTCAGGTAGACTATTAACATATATTGAAAATAAAAGGGGACCAAGAATTGAACCTTGTGGCACACCTAATTTGATGGTTGATGGATGCGACTTGGCTCCTTTGAATTGGGTCACTTGTTGTCGATCCCCTAAATATGATTTGAACCAATAAATAGTCCTATTACTACAACCTATACAAGCTAGTTTATGTAGAAGTAGCTCATGGTCAACAGTATCAAAAGCCTTACGAAGATCTATGAAGGCAACTCCAGAAATTTCTTTGTTATCAATATTCAACGACCATTGATTTACAAGTTTTGCAAGGGCAGTAGCTGTTGAATGTTTAGGTCTAAAACCAGACTGATTAGGGTGTAATAATTGATTCACGTCCAAGAATTCACTGAGTTGTTGGTGGACGGCCCTTTCTATAATTTTAATCACGATAGGTAATATTGAAATGGGGCGGTAATTATTCAAAGAAGAAATATCTCCAGATTTGAATATTGGTACTACCCGAGCCTTTTTCCATTCACGTGGAACAACCTCCTGTAGACAGGGATTTGTTAATGATATCACAAAGAGACTCTGCGATAACATTCTTCGTCATCTTAAAAGTTTACAGCTGATGTGATCTTCACCAGTTGCTTTATCTATACTCAGATTATCAATCTGTTTCAATACAAAATCCTCAGTAATCAAATTCAAATTAAATTGCGAATGAGTTGGACCAATATTATTGTCCTCGTCTACTCTCAGTTGAGACTTATTCCTTCGCAGGTCCTTTGTAATCTTAGTAGCATTAGAAATGAAAAAGTCATTAAAAGCTTCAGCAATATTTGCATTGTCTGACACATTAGCACCATCAACATTTATGCTATTGGGAGATATAGGTAATGACTTAGGCACAAGGTTTTTCAAACATCTCCACATTTGCTTACTATTGTTATGATTTTGCGAGATCTGGTCTGCATTATATTCTCTTTTTCTTTTCCTCATGAGATGAATAACTGTATTCTTTAGATATTTGTAGGTGTCCCAAAGATCATCACTTTTGTTAGCTTTACCAGCTTTCAGAACTTTATCACGTTCCGTCATAAGCTTAACAATCTCGTCAGATATCCATGGACATGCCTTTTTTCTTATCCGCTTTTTACATACTGGTATGTGCTTGTTGATTATATTATTGAATAGAGTCAACCACATATCCCACGCAATATCAACATTATCTATATCTGTTATGACCTGCCAAGGAGTACTTCTCAATTCACTGTAAAATTTCTCCTCGTCAAGATTTTTAAACGAGCGAAATTCTGCGTATTCAGATTTGTTATGGATCTTTGCACTAAAATCGCGAACCGTATACACCAAATAATGATCACTTATGCTAGTTTCAAATATTCCCCATTCATTGTAAAGTTCCTTGTCTGATACAAATATCAAATCAATTAAAGTAGAAGAGGTATTTGTAACTCTTGTGGCAGTATCAATTAGCTGACTTAGCCCGTACATATTTGTATAAAACATTAACTTTTCAGCATTCAGATCAAGTTGGTGTGGCATACAAATAAGATAGATAGTGCTCAAAGATGAATGTCATGTAGATTCATGATGTGAACGAAATTCACCTTCCATAGACATAACACGCAAATTAAGAAAATTGTGACATGTGGCCTTTAATTGGATTTTGTATTTTCATTTAAATAATGTCATCATGATGACATTATTTAAATGAAAATTGGTGTAAACTGATCTTGTAGACTATTGCCTCGACTACAGCATATTAAAATCTAGTAGGAAATCAACGAATATTGAGAGAAATACACTTATTTTTCCATAAATATAATGACGTCATAATATGCATTTTTGTATTTTGACTTCCAAGGCCATTATGATGAGGTCAAGATGTACTTAATGGCCAAATGAGAAATGAAATCATACCTCCGACTCATACTCTATCTAAATATGAACAAAAATTGGTAGTCCTTATTCATCCCAATGGACTTTTTTATAGGCATGTTTTTGCCCATATATGCCATGTATTACAAAAATCGCGCGTACAGACGGTTATCTTGAACGGACGCTCATTCCGTTTCTAATAGTGATAAAGAGCTAAACATGGTATAAAATTGTTCGGAAAAATATGAGGAATATTCTGTCAAAAGTTTTTGCGTAGGAATTATTTTTCGTTCCGCCGTGACGAACGAAAACGTGCAAAAATGCGTGTTTTGCGCGATTTTTTATGAAAAGCTTATAATAGCCTGAAACGTATGCAACAAAAATTACAGACGATTTTGAGCAATTTAAAATTTTACGCGCGCATAAACGCGCGCACCTACGCGTACACGCATTTCTGCGCGCATTTATTGACCTGAAATTGACCCGACAAATATTGACCTTGATCATGACAAATATGAATGAGAAATGGCTTTCTGTTATGAAGATATGGTCAAAAGTCGATTTTCACAAAAATGGCGCCTAGATGACGTCACGAAAAAGTCACGCAGTTCTAAGTTAGGGTAATATCTATCATCATGGCAAGATTCATGACAATGGCTTTATTCAGTCTTGAGATATCCTGCGAACAAATTCGAGGAAGAATAAATAAATAATAAATAATAATCTTGACGAAATCAATAGGTGATACGTAGACTTCGTACGTATCACCTAATTAAAGCGTAAAGACCGTAATAGAGCGTGAGAAAGCTTTGAGCAATTCGGGACATTCGGCAAGAGCGCCAATTTTTTTAAACTGTTTAAAAATTTGAGGCGATCTGTCACGAATGGCGTAAAGCGGGGAGAGCGTATTAAAGCTTATCAAAGCGTCACAAAGCTTATCAAAGTTTTGCTCAAAGCGTAGGAAAGCTTAACAGAGTTTAAAATTTTGGCGCTCTTGCCGAATGTCCCGAATTGCTCAAAGCTTTCTCACGCTCTATTACGGTCTTAACGCTTTAATTAAGCTTTGTTACGCTTTGCCGCCGCTTTGCTCGCCGATTTAATGCGCCATCAATTCGGCGTCGGTGTGAACTTAGCATAACATATCTCAGGAGATCGTGAGATTTTTGAAAAAATGACGCCGAATTGATCGCCGATTTAAAGCGCGACATTCGGCGTCGGTGTGAACTAGGCATTACGAAACTGGTCCATCGAAAAGAGGCGTCTCCTTGCACATAATAACAAGAGTTACATGTTGGTGATGAATATATGAATATTATTACATGCAATTTGTTTGTTTACTCTTACGCTTACATGACTACGAACTTAGCAACACAGCACATGTCAACGAGTATGGAAAGTCAGAGATTAATTGCATTTAAAAGCCAGCTCTTTAGACATAATAATTCTAAGGTCAAAATTTCAGGGTGAACTATATTGATTGACACCAATTTAAGTTAACGTGTGTTGTTAAAGGCTCTAATGGCAAATGGAATGAAAGAATTCAAATAACGGTTTGTCCTGCATTTTGCAGACTGGAGTCGTTTGCCTGATCTCATCCAGCAGAAACATGGATGAAGGGGGTGTTGGGGGTTCTCATGATATTCTCAACTTTCTTAAGAACACGGACAGAGCATGTATCATCTAGACTGAAATTTTCACCAACTATTCTACCTGCTTGGTTCAACGACCTTTGAATTTTTGTTTGGTCACACTTCCTTAAACTACAATACCAAG